>CATIWO010072491.1:0-45599 GCA_949673435.1 Macaranga tanarius | reverse complement strand
GAGACAACAAGTTCTTCATAATCTTCAGAATGGTAAGAGAACCATGCGAGATTTTGTGAGTCCTAATATGCAAGGTGATCAAACACTAATTGTAAGGCCGGCAGTAGCAACAGACAACTTTGAAATCAAACCAGTAATGATCCAAATAATCCAAAATTCGCCATTCAATGGGTTGCCACACGAGGATCCATTTGGTCATATGACTCGATTCTTGGAGCATTGTTTTACCTTCAAGATGAATGGAGTACAGCCTGATGCAATCCAGTTGATTCTTTTTCCATTTTCTCTTATGGATAGAGCAAAGAGATGATTTACAAGTTTGCCACCTAACTCCATCAACACTTGGCAAGAGCTCTACACAGCCTTTTTCAACAAATACTTACCACCTGCAAAGGTATTGAGGATCATAAATAAGATTAACTCTTTCTTCCAAAGAGATGATGAAACATTCTATGAGTGTTGGGAAAGATTCAAAGACCTTCAGAAACAATGCCTGCCTCAATTGATTCCTACATGGGATTTGGTGTAATCATTCTACAAAGAAGTCAATCATGCGGTTAGAGTCAACATTGATGCAGCAGCTGGAGGTACTATTATGTTAAAGACACCAGAAGATGCCTTGAATCTCTTTGAAGAAATGGCCAATACACAGAGTTTGTGGTATAATGAAAGGACCATTACAAAGAAAGCTGGAGCAATAGAAGTGGACAATTTTACCATGTTAAATGCAAAGCTTGATGCTCTGACAAAAAGGATGGACAAAGTGAATGTGAATACAGTATCTACATTGTCGTCCTCATGTAAACTATGTCAAGGAGGTCATCCTACAATAGAATGTTAAATGATGCAAGGGATGACTACAAAGGGTGTCAACTACGTGGGTAACTTTAAGGGACCTCAAAACCAAGTCTATGGTAACACTTACAATCCTAGTTGGAGAAATCATCCAAATCTCTCTTGGAGCAATTAAGGAAATAACCAGTGGAGACCACAGGCACCACTAGGATTTGGAGGTCAGAATGCGCAACAACCTCAACCTCAGTTTGACCAAGATAAAGGTCCATCCTCTAGAACTTCAATGGAGGGTAAGATGGAGAAATTCATGGATGTAATTTCATCAAGGATGAGCCAGCAAGACGAAGCTCAAAAAAGGATGGAGCAAATGATCCAAAATCATTCTTATTCTATTCATAATCTAGAAGTGCAAATGGGACAGCTAGCAAATTCCTTATTAACAAGGAATCAAGGTGCATTACCGAGCAATACAGAGAAGAATCCAAAGGAATAAGTGAAGGCTATCACCTTACGAAGTGGTACAGAAATACAAACCCCTAAAGCAACAAAAGAATATGAAGAAAAGAAGAACGAAGGAGAAAAAGAAGAGGATGATGGAAGGGTTGATGTATTAGAAGGACCAGAAGTGAAGGTGAAAAATAAAGCTAAAACGAAAGTACCACCAATTCAACCTTATAAACCTCCAGTACCATATCCATAAAGGTTAAAGAAACAGGATCATGATCAGTAGTTTGCAAAGCTCTTGGAAAGATTCAAGACACTCCATATCAATATGCCCTTGGTGGAATGTCTAGCTCAGATGCCAAAGTATGCAAAGTTCTTGAAGGAGCTGATTTCCAATAAGAAGAAGTTGCAGGAGTTTGAGACAGTCACACTTACAAAGGAGTGCAGTGCAATCATTTTTAATAAATTTTCTTTAAAATGGAAGCAACTAGGGAGTCTTACTATTCCATGTTCTGTTGGAAATTTATCATTTTAAAAATCTTTGTGTGATTCTGGTGCCTCTATTAATCTTATGTCGTTGTCCATTTACAGAAAATTGAGACTTAGAGAAGCAAGACCAATAAACGTCCACTTGTAACTAGCAGATAGGATAGTAAAGGAACCAGAGGACATAGTAGAAGATGTACTAGTAAGGGCTGGAAAATTCATTTTTCCAGTAGACTTTATCGTTCTTGAATTTGAGGAAGATGAAGACATCCCATTGATTCTTGGTATACTTTTCCTCTACACTACCAAGGTAATCATTGACGTGTATGATGGAACACTAACTCTAAGGGTAAGTGAGGAAAGTTGTAAGTTCAATATCTATCAAGGTGTGAAATATTCTTTTGAAAGTGATTTGTGTTTTAGAGTTGATATTTTGGATGAATGTGTGATTGAAGTCCAACGAATGAGGTTGGCAAATTGTGATAATTTGAAGTATATTGAGAAGTGTATGTAGGTACAAACCCCCCAAGATGAAGATTACCTTAAACACTAAACTTTTTTTCCCAAATCTAATTACCAAACACTGAACCTACACCACTATCAATCATTAAACAACTGAATGTAGATTTGAAACCTTTACCTTAACATTTGAGGTATACTTTTCTTGGAGAGAACCAAACTTTACCTGTGATTATATCCTCTAAACTCACCTAAGACCAAAAGGAGTTACTTGTGAGGATGCTTAAGAGAAGAATAAGAGCAATTGGTTGGCAAATTTCGGATATAAGAGGGAGAAGTCCATCTTATTACATGCACAAAATTCTAATGGAAGAAGGATATAAACCAACAATTGAAAGGCAAAGGAGGCTCAATCCAAACATGTAAGAAGTGGTGAAGAAAGAGGTGGTCAAGCTATTAGATGTTGGGATCATATACCTAATCTCAGACAGTTCATGGGTAAGTTTTATCCAGTGTGTTCCAAAGAAAGGAGGAATGACTGTGGAGAGTAGTGACTGGATGAAGAGTATGCATTGACTATAGAAAATTGAATTCAACTACTAGAAAGGATCACTTTCCACTACCTTTTATTAACTAAATATTGGAAAGGATATCAGGACATGCTTTCTACTATTTCTTAGATGGCTATTCGGGCTATAATCAGATAGTAATTGCTCTAGAAGATCAAGATAAAACAACATTCACATGTCCCTATAGCACATTTGCATATAGAAGGATGCCATTTGGATTATTTAATGCTCCAGCAACCTTCCAAAGGTGCATAATGGCCATATTCTCAGACTTGATAGAAGAAATTATGGATGTATTCATGGATGACTTCTCAGTCTATAGAAGATCTTTTGAAGGATGTTTGAAGAATTTGGAGCAGGTTCTTACATGGTGTGAAGAGACAAATTTGGTACTAAATTGGGAGAAGTGTCATTTTATGGTGGAGGAAGGAATCGTTCTTGGACATAAGATTTCAGCACAAAGTATTGAAGTGGAAAAAATAAAATTGGAGACCATTGAAAAGCTACAATACCTAAAAAACATCAAAGGAATTCGAAGTTTCTTAGGCCATATAGAATTCCATCGGCGGTTTATCCAGGATTTCTCAAAAATCTCTAAACCTCTTTGTAAATTACTTGAGAAAGATTCTTCTTTTGACTTTACTAATAATTACAAATTTAGCTTTTGATAGGTTGAAAGAAGCATTGATATCGGCTCACCAGATTGGAATCTTTCATTCGAATTGATGTGTGATGCAAGCGATCATGCAATAAGAGCTGTACTTGGCCAAAAAAAGGAGAATAAACTTCATATTATCTATTATGCAAGTCCAAACTTGCATGATGCACAACTCAACTATGCCACAATCGAGAAGGAGATGCTAGCAGTAATTTTTGCTTTTGATAAATTTTGATCTTACTTACTTAGTTCTAAAGTTATTGTGTATACAAATCATGCAGCATTGAAGTACCTCTTGAACAAGAAGGACTCAGAAGCACTCAAAGCCAAGGCTCATATGATGGGTGCTGCTTTTATAAGAGTTTGACATTGAAATTAAAGACAAGAAGGGATCAGATAATGTAGTAGCTGTTTATCTCTCAAGATTAGAGCTAGAGTGAGATGGAGATGAGGAGGAGGAACCTATTCAGGAGCTATTTCTAGATGAGATGTTGTTAGCAATCCGAAGTTTAAATGCACCATGGTTTGCTGACATAGCTAACTTTATCTCAAGTGGAAGTTTCCGGAAGAAATCAATAGTCATCAGAGGAAGAAGCTCATTTATGACTCTAAGTTCTATTTGTGGGATGATCCTTATCTCTGGAAGCTATACAGTGATGGCATGATAAAAAGATGTATAGGAGATGAAGAAATCAGTTCAATATTACAACATTGTCATGGAATGATCAGTGGAGGTCATTTTGGTCTATAAAGAACCACTGCTAAGGTTCTTAAAGTAGGGTTATATTGGCCTACACTCTTTCATGATGCTAGGAAGTGTGTACTCAGTTGTGATGCATGTCAAAGAAGTGGAAACATTTCCAAGAAAAATGAAATGCTTCAAGCTGGAATTCTAGAGATAGAGATATTTAATTTATGAGGCATAAATTTCATGGGGCCATTTCCTGTTTCAAATGGAAATAAGTACATACTTATTTGTGTGGATTATGTATCCAAATAGGTGGAAGCTCAAGTATATGTAGTGAATGATGCAAAAGTGGTTTGCAAATTTTTGCAAAGAATCTTTGCTAGGTTTGGGATGCCTCGAGCTATCATGAGTGATGGAGGAACACATTTTTGTAACAGAAATATGGAAGCATTACTAGCTCATTATGGGGTAAAATACAAGATAGCCACCCCATACCCTCCCCAAATAAGTGGACAAGTGGAAGTAAGCAACAGAGAATTGAAGCGGATTCTTGAGAGAACAGTGAGTAAGTCAAGAAAAGAATGGGCAAGAAAGTTAGATGATGCTTTATGGGCATACCGAATGGCTTATAAAACACCTATTGGAATGTCTCCATATAGGTTAGTCTATGGAAAAGTATGTCATCTTTCTGTAGAGATAGAGCATAAGGCTTACTGGGCAATCAAGGCTTTGAATTATAACTGTAAGAAAGCAACTGAAAAAAGACTTTTGTAGTTGAGTGAATTGGATGAGATAAGAGAGATGGCATATGAAAACTCTAGAATTTATAAAGAACGTACAAAGAAGTGGCACGATACCAAAGTAAAAATTAAGAGTTTTCAAGAAGGAGACTAAGTGTTACTATTTAACTCCAGACTCAGATTATTTCCAGGAAAGCTCAAGAGTAGATGGTCGGGACCATTTATACTGAGCCAAGTTTACCCTTATGAAGCTATGGAAGTTTGCAACACTCAAAGAGAAAAGTTCAAAGTCAATGGGCAAAGACTGAAAATCTAACATGGAGGCATATTGGAGAATTCTCGCCAATTGGACTTTCTGGCTGATTTAACACCATGAAGATCATGATGGTCTAAGCTCATAGACCTAAACGAGCGCTTTTTGGGGGCTCAACCAAGTTTTCATTTTTCATTTTTCTTATTAATTCTTTTAGTCTTTAGTTTTGCAATTTCTAATCATAAGTTCTTTAACTTTATTTTTCAGAGAAGAAGCATTCAAGGATGTCAGAAATTACAAGAAAAAGAGAGACAAAATAGGAAAAGTAAGTATCTTTTGTGTGGGAATAAAATTTATGATTGTTACATGTTTGTATGGCTGATTTTTAATGTTTATTGTGTGAATGTACATGTTGCGCACCCACGTGACCTGGTCAAAAGGAGAGAAGCATAAATCCTTAGAACCAGGCACGACCACACCACTTTCGTGCACGGCCATGCCTGATTATATTTGTGCCGGTTGAAAAAATTAAAAAATAAGCACGGATGTGCCACTTTCACGCATGGTCGTGCCATCTGTCGGTCGAACTCAACATTACACATTCTTTTAGGTCTTCAATTGACTCAAATCCCTAATTTCTCATACTTTTCCACTACCCACAACTTTTAAAACTCTTTTTCATCTTCTTATACTTAGGGTTTCTCAACTTTGACTCCTTTCTCAATTTCCCAAATTCTTTTTCAAGTCCCAAGCTCTTTAATCAATTCCAACACCCTTTTTCTCTTCCCAATTCATAAATCCCTCTTTTCAAAACCATAACCCTCTCTATATAAACCTCTCTTCCATTCTCTTCTCTCCACACTCTTAAATTATATTCTCATCTTCCTCTCAAATTTCTTAAGCACAACTTCCTCTCTTTCACATTCTCTACTCTACACCAATAATAGAAAGGGAACTAAGAAGGAAGACAGTTGCCCAAAGGAGAATAAGGAGACATGGGGGAAGCTCTCACAATCCTAACCAATAAGAAGAAAGAATGGTAAAGCCCTATCCCCCTAACATTTAATTTGGGCATGAGAGGCAAAGGAACAAGTTTAATCAATTGATGGCTAGACCATTTGTGCCTATGAAATACATGAGTGCATCTTCCCTTCAAAGAGCGGGTTTTTTAGATAGTGTAAACATGTATATCAATAAGATGGGTTGGGAGGCTTTTGTGATAATGCAACACCCCACTTATATGATACCTATATGTGAATTTCTATCATCTTTTCAATTTGATGAGAGTGAGGCCATGCTAAGTTTTAGGCTAGGCAACCAAGATCATAGCATTGGCCTATTTGAACTTAATGATGTATTTCATTTTCTAAAAGATCAAGATGCCATAGTCAACTTTGATAGAGATGAATTTTGAAAAGAAATCACCGGCCAATGACAAGGTTTGTATGAGCCTAGGTTAGCTAAGGAATCCAAAATTCGATCACACGCCTTGAGATATCTTCATAGGCTCATGTCACACTCTTTATTTCCTCGGACGGAAGGAGATTCGGTAGTTACCACCATGAAATTGAATGTTTTATATTGCATGATTAATAATCTCAAGTTAGATGTCTGTCATATAATAGCATCTAAATTTAAAGATGTGGCAAACAAATGAGCGGGGGCAATTAAGCTAGGTGGATTGGTGCTTAGCATCACCAATTATTTGGGCTTTGATATCGACAATATGCCCTTCGACAATGATTGAAATGGGATAAAATAGAGTACCTATACTCATTGGTGATCAACCTCAATAGTAAGCAATGCAAGACGAAGAAGAGGAAGAAAGAGATATGTATCAAGTCATGCAACGCCTAGATAACTTGGAACTCCAAGTAGGTGTAATTAATTCTAATATGGGGAAACTTACCTCGATGGCACAAAATATGAACATAAATATTAACATGATCAATCATAACCTTATGGCATATTTTCAAGCTCAAAACTTTTTCCCACCTCCATTCCCTTCACATAATCAAGGACCAAATCCATGAAAATTCAAGAACTTGTGTTTGGAAAATTGTATTTGTTTTAGTATTTGTTTCGCTTTAGTTTTATGTTTATTTTAGTTTTGTTTTAGTCTTATGTTAATGTACTTTGTTTTCATTTGATGCTTTTGAAATGTAATTTGTCTTTTATTAATGTTATGTGATGTTTTTAGTTCATTCCATTCCCTTTAATTTAAATTGTGTCATGCATAGGCAAAGTAGATTCGGTGATGGTAATGGATCCTTTTTGCAAGAATGAACAACTAAAATGTGCCAAATTTTTGACTAAGGCACGGCTGTGCCACTTTCATGCACAGTCGCGCCTGCTTTACAAAATTCCAGTCCGAAATTTATTCAACCAGGCATGACCATACTACTTTCACGCACGACCGTGCCACCTAATGTTTGTTCCAGTTGAGAAAGCAGGCACGACCGCACTAATTTCACGCACAGCCATGCCAACTGATTATACCACCATCCGAAAATTTTTAATTTCATACAATGAGGACATTACATAATTAAAGTATGGGGGAGGAAAACATAAATTTTTCATTTTTTTTTTGTATTTGTATTTTTATTTTGCTTTATAATTTGTGTTTCTTTTAAATTCCTTTTTTATTAGGAGTTTTAGATGTTTATTTTTAATAAAATTTATTTTTTCAATAAAGGATTAGGAGATAGGTTGTTTAGTTCTTGTAAACTTCAAATTTTATTCTTCTATTTACAGGCATAGAATTTTTTTAATTCTCAAAACTTCTACATTCTTTACACTTTTCTTTTACTCAAATTCTCTGCATCTAAATTCTCTGTAATTATTCTTCTTGCTACCTAATGAGTTAAAATAGCATGTCTAGTAATAGCTGAAGGTCAAATGCAAAAGGGAAGGCATCAATGGAGATAAGACCTAAGCCAATGGATCTCAAAGATAAGTATGATGTCTTTTTTCCTATTCTCTCGGATGAAGAAAGTAAGAGATTTTATTCTCTTAGCAAAAGAAATATATACATGCCTAAATATTTTAATGATCAAATCTTGAAAGAAATTGGAATGCATGATTTTGTGAATGTTTTGTGCAAAAGGCTAGGCTGGTATAAGTTGAAAACAATACAATATGATGTGCTTTTAGAATTGACCATTGAATTCTATACTACTTTGAAAATCAAATATGAAGAGCAAAGAATTTTTTCATGTAGATTCTTTGGAAAAGAATATGAGTATGACTATAAACTCATGACTGAAATTTTTGGTTTTGCTGAAGGAGGTATTTGTCAACCTCCTCCTGAATTTAACATGAGCAATTTTTGGTTTGAAATTACAAAAGGGGATAAAATAAGTCAGGGAGATACAATGGTTAGTAGTCTAATTGATAGTCACTCATATTTGTTGATGCATAAATTCATGGTACATACCATCTTTAGTAGGAATGATAGTACAAAGGTTATGCCTGATAAATTGTTCTTAATATGTTATATATATACTAACCGTGGGGTGAATAGTACATATCTTGTATTTCGTTTGATGTGGTGTGTTGTGCAGGGATGAAAAACATTGATGTCTATGGGCCACATTATTACGGGGCTTGGCCATACACTTTGTACCAAGGAAACTTGCCCTTTTTGGACCATTGAAACGTGAGATATTTGATGAGGATTTTTTGGTTAGAGATGAGATCATAACAGATTTAGGAAGGCTAAAGGATGCAGACAATTGAAGATGTTATCAACTGCATTAAACTGCCTTGAGACATGGCAATGTTTCTCTACCAAAGTTAGTAGAAAATTTTGATGATGTCAGTGAAGAGGAGGAAAAAGATGTCAAACCTAAATTAGCTCATAAGAATGCAAGAGTAAATAAGAAGGATGGTAAGGCCAAAGCAAGGAAAAAGAATATAGCAGCAAAAAGGAAGAGATTTGTGGAAAGTATTGAGAGAATTAAAAAGAAGATAGAAGATATGGCAAATCGAACTGATCAAAGGGTTGGTCACATGATTATGGATGTGATCACCAAATTTGAAGTTTATGAGACCATACGAGACGCAAGCATTGACAATTTGATGGCTAAAGTAAAGGAGCTGAAATAATTAATCTCTCAAAATAAAGGAACTAAGGCATCAACGGAGCCATCTGTTGAGATCATAGTTCTAGAGACTTCATCTTCGAATGCATCTGACTATGAGAGTTTTCTTTCCCTTTTATTTTTTCTATTTTTGTTTTTGTTTTTATTTTGTGTTTTGCATTTTAGTTTGTTGTTACATGAATAAAAGACCTTTCACTTATGTTTTTTAGCCTATTTTTATTCAGAGTTAGTATCATTAGGTGTGTTTTTCTTGAGTAAGTGTGTTAATCTCCTTTTAATGTTTAGTTTGGATTGTTAAGTTAGAGGAATAACTTATGATTAAGAATTTTTAAATTTTAATGAACTTAATACTTACTCCTTCATTGAGTGATTGAACTAGTGTGCTTAATAGTTGAGAAAGATGTTTGTAGGGATTTAAATATTTCATATAGTTCATATATGCATAGGCACTATATCCAAAATAAATATATATATATATAATAAATAAATAAATTTCTTAAACGAGATAGAGCAACACACTCGTACATGTACTCCAATGCTCTATAAAGGGTATGAGTATCCAAAGGACCTTATTGAGGTATCCACATTGAGTAATATGGAAAGGTGGGGGATACTACAATAGGGAAATTATAAGGAATAAATTGTGTGCCTTTTAAGTGTTATTAATGAAAGAACTACTTGAGTGTTACTGTTTCATGCCTACTTTCATTTTTCTTGGTTGTGAATCATACTTTTTCATGAATTCAATGAGGGAGTTTACTTTTCACTTGGTAATTATTATGTTCTTGGTCATGAGTTATTGTTTTAATTTTTGGTTTGAAACTTTGTATTAACGGGAGATTAGAATGGTTCCTTAAGTTAAGAACTACTCATAATGTTGGTTTTTTATTTAAATAGATTGTTCTCTTATTTTTACTTGAGGACAAGCAAAGGCTCAAGTGTAGGGGAATTTGATGAGTGTGAAAAATACTTATTTTGAACACTCTATTTTATTGCATATTAGGTTTAGTAGTTGCATGTTTAGTTAGTTTTTAGTTAATTTAGTTAGTTTTGCTATTTTATTTTAATTATTAGGATTTAGTTGTTTTTATGTTGAATAGATAATTTTTGTTGAGTTTTTTGTTGTAGGATGCATTTGAGATGAGATGGAGATAATACTTAAAGTTAAGATAAGATTAGAGATCATATTTGAAGGCTATCCTCGCTTCAGGTCTGCACGCCCATGCCATAATCAAGCACACCCGTGCCTGGTTCTTCAAAAGAGCAAGTTACAGGGTGCATGGCCGTGCCTGACAATGGGACAACATGAGTTCAATTCTTGTGCAGCCATACCATTTTCTTACATACCCATGCCTGACTGATGTGGCAACCAATGAAATAAGAAGTTTAAGCTGAAGAATAGATAGATATAAGCTTATCTTTTACTTCTTTATTAGATAGAGTTTTAAAGGGTTTAGATTACCTTTCTCACTATATCTTTAGGTCATTAAATATAACCATTTGTTTTTTCATTGAAGGTTGATCATGTTTTAGTTCTTATTTTGGTTTTCTATTCTTTTTGCTTCAGAATACATTTTCATTTTGTTTTTTTTTTAGTTCATATTAGAAGAGATACTTGGCTTGAAGTTAGAAGAGCAAGGCTTCCTTACATCATTTGGAAGGAGGTTTTTCTTGTATCAACTCTTTTATTATTCATTATGTTTAGATTTATTTTCATTTCTCCATTATTTTCTTTTATTTTTAACATGAGTGGCTAGAATTCTTTTTAGGGTTCTTATTCTGAATTGACCATGTGCTTATTATGATTAATGTTAGGTTACTAGATCTAATTCATTGGTTATTGTTGTGCATAATGTCATTTTAGGACTGATCACCCTAAGATTGAATTAATACTATAGGCTTAATCGAGAGATAGGTTCTGTAGGATTAAGTAATGACCTATTAATTTCTTGATTAGTTGAGAGACAGTTAAGTATTAGTATTAATTAAAAGGTTATATTTAAAATTAGAATTAAAAGGGATTAGGTTGGTGAGAGCAAGTAAACTTAGTGTTAATTAATCTCCAATTAATTATAGGTTTATCTAAGAGGAAAACCTATGGTTTCTAAAATCCCTTCAAAATGAATTAGAAATAGTGTAGACCTAGTTGGTTAATTAATCTTTCGAATTGGTCTAATTGAGAATAAGAATCCTAGTTTTTAATATTTGTTTGAATATGAGTTTTTCTTTATTTTGATTTAGTTTTAATTTTTAAAGAATCCAAACTATATTTCGGTATCTAAACAAACGAACATAGTTAGTATTTCAGTATTCAATTTATAATCTCTGTGGGATGATATCTTTATTACTACTTGATACGATTCTATGCACTTGCGGATTTGAACTCATCATCCGGGAAGGTTTTATTCCAATATGTATAGTATCTTTTCAGAAGCTAAAATAACTTTTAGATTCCTTAGCCAATCAATAAAGTTTGGCCCCGCGAACCTATTATTGTCGAGTATGATGAAGAGTGGGTTTGATAGTCTCATATTATCAATTTCTGCAAAAGGTAACAAAATTGATTAGTTGTATATCATTGTAATCACCATTAGATTTGGTTTTTAATTATAATGGTCTCCCACTAACTTGGCGAATCCTACACTTCCAAAGTAGAAAATGGAAATCCCTTATTGGATAGATTTCTAGTGGGTGATAGAATTCTTAATGGGCCACTAATTTCCCTCAGGTACACATTTCCATTCTTAGAATAATATTTCTCATTAAGTGGATAACTCTTGTCCATCACATCTCATGTGAGGTTCCATCAATCGAGCTCCTAATGTTACGGGTCTCAGGTACACATTGCCATTCTTGGCCTTTGGCATTAGTTAGGTCTATACCATTAGATCAGTAAAATGTATGGATTTGAATACTACAAACCTCAGGTACTCCTATTTGCCATTCTTAGCCCATAGTGTATCCATACATCCACAACATTTCATGTTTAACAATAATACTATGTGAATCTCTTGGGCCTTATGTACACTCCTATATATCTATAACCGATGCACATAAGCCAAAAACCATGTAAGTTATTGCTCCAATGGAGAGCCTAGACCTAAATTTAATTTGGAAGATTTTTGGGTCTTTATTATTAAGGTCTCACTTTGCACATTAATTGGTTTTAGTTGTATATATCTCATACATACATGGTGTGGCATCTATTCATATATGCATATCACATATGTATATAGCATGTTACAATATATATATCACATATATACATAGATCATGCAAAATGGGTATACAAATAAGGAATGATCATGGGCCTTTTCTAAGGCTATTCTAACTCTTAAAATAAATTACAAATGGGCCTAGCCCAAGAAAAGCCTTCAATCCATGAGACTCCTTTGTCACCATCTCCATGGGTTTTGATCCATGCCACCAAAGGGTTGAATGGGCCACCATATTAAATACTTCAAGCTTCAAATCACAACTTTTATGATTTACATTCAATCCTTGGCATACCAAGGAAAAATTTACATCCTAAATCTATGTAATTAACACTTAATTACATACTAAAAATAATAAAATTAATTATTATTATAAACCAAAGGATGTAAACTAAGTCTATGATCATTCGTTACATGTATGACAATCAAATATTTAATAAAATACAACTATTGCATGTTATATGAATTTACAAGCCAAAAAATTGAGTTAAAAATGCTGTCCAGATGCAGAAAATGGTACTGGGGCGCCTCCTCAGCACTGAGGCGGCACCTCAGTGTGATCAGGAAGTGCCTTAGCCACTGAAGAGGTGCCTCAGTGACCCTCTGTCCACTGAGGAGGTGCCTTAGTGGCACAGAGGCATTGGCAAAAGCTGAACCTAAATGGTTTTTTGCCATTTTTCACCTTTAAGTCACAACACTTACAACTATCATATATAATCATAACACTTGCAATTATCATGATTTTTAGCATGTAAAACTTATGATTTAGGCTCTGATACCACTTGAAAGAATATTCATACCAACTAAATGGATTATGCAGAATTTTTAAAAATTTAATCACATATAACTCTTGCATGAATACTAGAATCTCATTTAGCCCATGAACACATTACAAGACACTTACATGACTAAAAACATACATCAATGGATAAAATTTTAAAACATCAAACAACACAAACATCACAAGCCAAAAGTCCTACAATCTAAGAGTTTAGTAATACTTACAAACTCCTAAAGTGTGTAGCATACTTGACAAGCTTTAGTTTATTATGATCTACAAGCTCCAAGCTCCCCAAATGTAAAGCCTCTAGCTTGATACACATAAGTTGCTCTAATAAAATTTCAAGAATGGTGGAGAACTACCCATAAACCTCTCTTCTTGAAGATGACCTAAGGCACTTGCTAGAACTCCTCCAAGCTTGAATGTGTAGGACTTGTTACAACCTCCAATGGATCTAAATGGATGAAGAGGATGTTGTAAAACTATTGTACAACCTTGAACCCAACTAATGATGGCTATGGTATAACATGCAAACACAATACTTGTGTTTTTCTTTATCACTCTCTACACAAGATAGAAATTAAAGAAGAAGAAGAACACTCAACTCTTGAGAGCTATTTTCTTTTGATATCTATATTTTGTATATTGTAGAGAATGAACACTTATGCATTAGTTAGTTGTCTCTACAAAACTCATTAACTTAAAAAATGGATATGACAATAGCTTAAGTGTCTCACACTCAAGCTTCAGGCATGTGTGAGCTTGAGTGTCTCGCCCTCAAACTACATACATGTATGCCTTTGAGTGTCTTACACTCTAACTATATGCATGCATAGCTTTTTGCTTAGGTGGCCTTACTTTTTTAAATAAGTGAGATTAGTTCGGTTACAAGTATAACCTTAGACTTTAACTTCATTAATTCTTAATGAGTTGGGCTAAGGTCTTGGGCTTATTTAACTTTTAAACAAGGCCCATGTATATATACCAAACTAATTAAGACAACTCATGGACTTATTTAACTCTTAAATAAAACCTAAATCTTATCCATCACATTTAATCCTTATGGTCCATCTTATAGCCTATATCCATATTACAATTAGAGGTAAATATCAATTTAGTCATTGAACTTAATATCATATATTAAATCAAGTCCAAATTAATATTTAATTAATTATAATTAATCATAACCTTTGAATTTAAATTTCGGGATATGCTAGATACCTGCACATGCGTAAATCCAATTCAATTAATTTAATTAAGTAATTAAACTCTTTAATTAATAATTAAATTAATAATTTTCATCATTGGTGCAACTCTTATGTGTGTGACTTACTAGGTTTAAGTCTAATTGGCAATGGGAAATAATATTATGGAAACACCTTTCTATGCTAAATGTGAAAATTTCAATTAATCATATTTAGTTTCCATAAGTCGTGAGTGACCCCTAGCATAGATGTCACTACTACCCAATTAAAAATGAATGTTTTCTATAGATTCATAAGAACCATAGAACATAATTACCGTGCACTAAATGTCCCTTCATTATAAGATCTCGATATTGGCTTGAGTCATAATTTAGTTAAACTCTAATTGCCTCAATTATATGACCTCATGTTCAGTTCAAATCTTGATAAAACATGACTACTACTAGAAACTCTTTTCTAGTACTGAAACGCTTTTCGGGTAAGTCGAGTTTGACCTGGCCAGGTACTTATTCATCAAGAATAATTTAGATGGCATAGAATATTATCCCGGTTCACTCTGGGTAATGAATTCCATCTTGGCCGATCACTCATTCCTACATATAACCGACTAGAGCCATTACACGCCATATACCTATGCATAGCTAGCACAAGTATGTAAGTAGTAATAAACTCTAACCAACCATATATGGATGACTGTGTTGCCTCAAGTCAAAGGACCATATGCACTCAAAGGACCATATGCACCATTATGTCTAAAATTGTGATTGTTGATAAAAGTGAATTTCCATGCAATCACAAATCTTACATCATAGTTCGATCCACCCATCACATAAATATCCACATGTCTATTCTGATATCTCATATCAAGTAACATGAGATTCACTGTCTCCCACTATCGATATCATATACCGATCAAGGAAAATAGACAAAAGTGATAGTCTATCGATTAATATTACCCATTTATTAATCCAATGACTATGAACATTTATAGTATATGTACTAAATAAATTTGTCACTCATATTATCAACTCTTGATAATAAGCTCATTTAACATAATACTAAAGGGTAAATATTCAAATAAACTTCACACTTAATTTAAATAAATATTTTATTGTCATAGGAACAAAAGTACAATATTATTTATATAACAAGAAATGGCACTAGGCCACATATATACTAACATTACATTCATCCACAATTAACAATGAATAAAACAACAATAAAAATAAATAAAATATGCATACAAAGAAATGGGGGGAGGGGAAATGAATGCAATTCTTTTTTCATACACAATAATAAAAATAAAATAAAAGACCAAAAAAAATAAAAATAAAATCAGAACTAAAGTATAGTAACCCATAGGGCTACCAAGTCTATACACTTGCGAAAAAATTATTGATCAGTTCGTTTAAAAAGAAAAATACCTACAAAAAATAAAAAGTTAGTACACGATAAAATAATCAACAACTAAATTCAAGCTAGGTTGCATATTAATTAATTACAAAAAAATTGAAGCTAAATCTAAAATTAATTATGTAACACCTGCTCTTTTCACATACGTATTTATGACGTATGTATTGCATATTATGTATGAGAGATAATGGACCTAATATAAGTTTTAGTATGAGTATGAGTGATAGAGAAGGACTAGACTGTAACATAAGTTTAGAGTGATTTGTCATAATAGAAAGTTTTGGGGTATTGTGTAAGATGCCCATTTCATTAAGGTGACAATTGGTTATTGTGGTGATATTTATTAGAGTATTATTATTATATTGGTTATTAAGGGATATATGTGTATTATTATTATTATAATATTTGGTGATAATTAAGTATTTAATGGAGGAAGACTTTAAGGGAGGGGGGGGGGGGGAAATGGTTATATTTGATTGGCTAAGTGTTTGTGTGTGTGTATGTATATATGTGGTATGTGTTTGTGTAGAGATTGGGAGAAGAAGAAGAAGAGTGTAGAGAGTGTAGGAATTTTGAGAGTTTGTGATCATGCTCTAGTTATCCATCCATTACTTTGAGAAGCATTAGAAGGTCTTTAAATTCATTGGAGCTTAATTAGTAAGGTTTCTTTGTTTTTTTAATTGATTTTGATTGAGTTGTGATTTGGGGAAATTCGTGTATATTTTCCTCTGTATCTCAGTCTCAATATTTTGGCCATAACTTGAGCTATAGATCTCTGATTTGAGCATAGTTAGATTATATAAAAACTTTAGAGAGTCATTTAAAATGTTTATATTTTATACTTAAACTGAATATGCTGTTAGGAGGGTCGATTAAGGCTAGAAATTTTATTGCTCATGCTAATACCCTGTTCTATCCAACTTGCTTCAAAAATTCATAATTAATTCTCTATATGTGCAAATGGTGTGATTTTAGTTGGGGATAAAATTAGATTTATTTATGTATAGTTTGTATGAATTTGGTGATTTTAGGATGAGTCTATGATGTTTAAGAGTATCATGAACTTCATACATTAAACATACCAGTAGTAGTATATAGGCTGGATTATGAATTTTCTTATGTGTAGGCTATATAGTGATATCTAGAGTTTTAAAACTTAAAATTGAGCAAGGTTAAATGCTTTAAAAACTTCAAAGAGTCTCTTACAACTTTTGTGTTTTGATCCTGAGCTGATTTTGCTGTTAAGGTTATCTGGCAGGGCAAGACATTTTCTTGCTCATACTATCAGCTCTATTTTGCCTATATTTAATAAAAAATCCATAATGTATTCCATACATGTCCAAATCGAGTAATTCTAATTAGAATTGGAAGTAGACTCATATAAATAGCTTTGGTATTATTTTTATAATTTTTGAACTTGTGTGTGAATTATTTGGATACATTGAACTTTAAGCATCTAGTTGCCCTTTTATGATTTTAGGGTGAATTACTATGCTTGCTTATTAAAATTGGCACATGATTGTATATAGGAGTTGATTAAACTAAAAGAAAGCCTATTCAATAGGGGGAGCTTTTATTTAAGAAGGAGTTGAAGGCTTGAGGTAAGTAATTATTAACATAATGCTTACATGCAGTAATTTTCAAGTAACTATAGTTATTTAACTATATTGATTGGGTATGCTATTTAAGTGGTAAGAATGATGAATATATATATATTGTTGTGAGAAAGCATGATGAATATATGTATATATATATTGTTGTGAGACCATTGAATGGTCGATTGAGCATATGTAGTGATGGATTATGACTATTGGCACCTATGAGTGCAAGCCAATTGATGTGGTATGAATTGATATGCATTATTTATAAGAAAGGTGAATTGTAATTCACTATGAGAAATAGAAATGATGAAAAATGAAAAGGGATGTTAAATTGTGATGATATAATTGTACATATGCATTTTGATATATTGGGAGAATGATTGAAATATATGCATATGCCATGATGTGAGAAATATGAGGATATGAGGAAAACGTGTGAGTGTGGAGACTGAGCTGGGCAGAGAGCCTCCACGATCTGAGACTGAGCTGGGTAAAGAGTATCAGATGTAGCCATTCATGTGATATATATATACGTATGAGATTTGAGATTGAGCTAGGTAGAGAGTCTCGGGGATGGCCACAGGTATAAAAATAAAAATAAAAGTATGAAAAAGAAAAGAAAAAGAAAAAGAAAAGAAAAGAAAAGAAAACGTGAGCTTTGTATGAAACGCGTATGACGTGTGTTGAGAACTCCAGCCGGATCACTAACAAGCATAAACATTCATACATTGCATTGTAATATGAATTAATATGTTGTTGAATGTGGATTTAGTGTAAGGTATGAATGTGATGATTATGGTGGGATGTAGATATTGAGTATATACAGCCATATATGTTTATGTTAGCAATTGTTAGATTGCTATTGATGTTATGAGTTTTGTGAATATATTGTGGATTGTTGTGTGATTATACACACTCATTTATATGTGTATTATCTATTAGGGGTATGATATTGATGATGTGTGTTTAATATTTCAGGTTGAGACATGGGTCGAGACAAGGGCGTGTCTTAGACCGTGTGATTTTAACATGGGCATGTCAAACAAATAATTCAGGCTACGATTAGACACTGGTGCTCGCTAGCCATAAGGTCTGTGAGCAGACACTGGCGCTCACCAGTTCTTATGTGATAGAGACACTGCCGAAAATGATGGAGGTTTTGAATCAGTAGACTATACGGGTTGAGACATAGCCTTGTAGTTCACTTCCAGAAGTCTTATTATATTTTCCTTAATTAGTTCTTTAGGAGAACTATATGTATACTTATCTTAATAATTGTTTATTGAGGCACAAGCTCATTCCTTTGTAATTATGGTTTTCAGGCTTCGATTGATTAGAAAGCTTGAAGTGTATTTCTTTGTAAGCTCAGGTGGGTCAAAGGCAGGCTTGGTGTTAACATCTCCATCCTCATGAACATCATCATCGTAACATTCAAACATTTGTACTTAAACTATGTATCTATTTTGATATCGAGTTATGTATGTCCATAAAAAGTACAATGTGTATATATTGACAAATTTTTTTGTATAAATGCATATCTTTTATTAAAAAACAATTCTTATGCCATGTGTTTATTTGTTGTTTGGACACTTATATGTGGTACCTGGAGGATGCTACATTAAGTGGCATCAGAGCGGGGATTAGATTTCCTCGGAACGATAAAGTATGATGCACACATGATATATCATCCATAAGTTTGAGAAAACATGTAGTGGATGTGCATTGGATATCTTAGGATGGATGAACACTAAATGCCTCATATTGACCACGAAAAGTTATCTGAGTTGGTTCTTAGGCAACCCCTATTCATGTCGTAAGAGAGTTAGAACAATCTCAACCCCAAATCCCTCCTCCAGCTGCATATCCTTTTATGCAAGAGTTTGTTTAGGTGATGAGAATAATGGGTGAATGACCAATAGATAACACTGTGGATGAGGTTATGAGGAACGAATAAGTAAGGTGCATTTGATTTCCATGACACTACAGATCCTATAATTGTAAGGACTTGGCTGAAAAGGACATAGAGGGTTCTTAATTGCACACCAGAAGAAATATTTGATTATACAGTATTACTGTTACAAGGAGATGTTTAGGAATGGTGGGAAACTATTTCAGGAAATGATATTTAGCCTCCAGTGTTAACATCGGATGATTTTCTTCATGAGTTCATTAATAATTACATCCCAGAAGCATACAAAGATAGTAAAAGAAGGGAATTTTTAAGCTTAAAATAAGGGACAATGACAGCAGAAGATTATGAAGTAAAATTAAGCAGTTATTTCTTTAAGCTTCATCTTTGGTAGCTAATGATAGAGATAAATATTGAATGTTTGAAGAGGGACTAAAATATGAAATTAGAAATAGGATCACACCTATAAATTTTGAAAGTTACGCTAAGTTGAGAGCAGCTGCAATTAGAGCCGAAAGACCCGCAAAAGAAGGAACTGAACAAAGAGCAAAAAGGGGATTAAGTAAATTTATAGGAGATTTTAGTAGAAAACAAGACTGACGAGGGGATATATACCATCACAGGTTAACTCTCAAGATAGTTATTCTAATTTTAGAGGAAGGGAATCTGGAGTTCCATCTTATTCAAGCAGAGGTCAAGTCAGGTTATAGCACATCGACCCATATGTGTGCATTGTAGGAAATAATATTATGGTGAATATAGGAGACTTACTAGTGCATGTTACTTTTATACATCTTTTGATCATATGTACAGAAATTTTCTTGAGAGGACTAGTGTGACAAAAGGTAGTGGAGGTAGGGCTATATCAGAACCTATAATGGAAGTTTCAATAAGTGGAGTTGGAGCGACATTGGGTAGAGACAAAGGTAGAGGCAGAATAATTACAACTGACAGAGGTATGAGCAGATTAGAAAGTCAGAGTTCTAGACCTCAGGCACAGGTTAAAATGTTTGCTATGACTAAACAAGAAGCTGTTGATGGCCCAGAAATTGTCACTAGTAAAATTCTTATCCATGATTTAGAAGCTTAAGTTTTAATTGATCCTGGCTCCACACATTCATTCATATTATGGATCATGGCACCTCAATTTTGTAATAAACATGAACCATTGGGTTTTAACTTAAATGTGGGTACTCCCTTGGGAGAAATAATGGTTGTGAACAGTGTATGTTATGACTGTTTGATTTGCATCGATTAGGTAAAGTTGAGAGCTAATTTATTATTGTTGCCACCCTATGAATTTGATGTGATATTGGGTATGGATTGGTTGACCAAACATTGTACCATAGTAAATTATTTCACTAAGGAGGTTATTTTAGAATCTTCGAATCAATTGAGGGTTATAATTATAGAGGAAAGACAAATTATGTCTGCATGTTTAATTAATGCTATAAATGCTTTTTGAATGGTTAAGCAGTTGTGAAGCATATCTAGTACACGTGGTAGATACCAGAATTGCAATCAATACAATTGAAAATATACTAGTGGTAAATGAATTTCCAGATGTGTTCTGGATGATTTACCGGGTTTGCCACTTGATAGAGAAGTAGAATTCATAATTGAACTTGTTCTGGGAGTAGCACCAATATCTATTTCACTTTATAGGATGGTACCAATTGAATTAAAAGAGTTGAAAACTCAGTTGTAGGAACTACTTGATAAGGGATTTATTAGGCTCAGCATGACAGCTTGGGGTGCTCCAGTTTTCTTTGTGAAAAAGAAAGGGGTAATAAAATTGTGCATTGATATTAGGCAGTTGAACCGGGTCACCATGAAAAATAAATATCCTTTGCCCAGAATAGATGATTTGTTTGATCAATTGCAGGGGCTTAGGTGTTTTCCAAGATTAATTTGAAATCAGGCTAATTCCAGCTTAACATTTCAGATCCAGATGTACTAAAGACTACTTTTTGAACCAGATATAGACACTATGAATTTTTAGTGATGTCGTTTGGTTTAACTAATCAACTAGCTACATTTATAGCTCTTATGAACAAGGTGTTTTAGCCCTACTTAGACAAATTTGTGATTTTGTTTATTGTTGATATACTTATATATTCAAGAAACATGAACAACATTTGAGAACTGTGCTGCAAACCTTAAGGGAAAAATAGTTTTATACTAAATTGAGTAAATATGAGTTTTAGCTAGATCATATGGTAATTTAGGACATATGGTTTCTAAACGAGGCATAAAGGTAGATCCAAAGAAAAGAGAAGCAGTGGTGAATTGGAAAACTTTCAATAATGTTGCAGAAGTTTGAAGTTTTTTAGGATTAGCTAGGTACTATCGCTGATTTGTTGAGGCAGTCAGTCCTTTAACAAAGTTGCTTCAGAAAAATATTGCATTTGAATGGTCTGAAGCATGTCAGAAGAGTTTTGATGAATTAAAAACTAAGTTAACAACTGTTCCAGTACTGGAAATTCCTATAGGAAATGAAGGATTTATAGATTACAGTGGTGCTTCTCATCAGGGTTTAAGAGGTGTGTTAATGTAATGTGGTAAGGTAATTACATATGCATCTAGACCGCTGAGGCCATATGAATTATCTTATATAGTACATGATCTAGAATTGGCTGCTGTTGTGTTTACTTTGGAAAATATGGAGATATTATTTATATGGAGGAACATTTCAGATATTTACTGATCATAAGAGTTAGAGGTACTTATTGAGCTAGAAAGAGTTAACCATGAGACAAATGCAATGTCTAAAATTATTGAAGAATTATGACTGCACGATTGAGTATTATCCGGGAAAGGTAAATGTAGTAGCTAATGCTTTGAGTAGGAAGATAAGAAGTAGTGTAGCTCGTTTACACATATTTCTATTCTCTTATTTAGTTTAGTTACGAGCAATGAATGTGAAATTGAAATTGTAAGAAAATGGAGTGTTGATTGCTATTTTGCGAGCTCGATCAATATTACATAACATAAATAAAGAAGCACAAAGTAAGGATCCCCAATTATTTGAAAAGATTAAGAAAGTAAAATAAGAGGAAGATAAAGAGTTTAAAATTCAAAATGATACCTTGATTATGGGATCTCGTATTTGTGTACCTGATGTTAATAATTTACGCTGAGAAATTTTAGAGAAGGCACATACTGCTTTATGTGCTATGCACCTAAGAATGACCCAAAATGTACAACACCTTACAACCTCATTAGTGGTGGCCTAAAATAAAGAAAAATGTGGTAGACTATATTTCAAAATGTTTAACATGTCAATAAGTCAAAGCAGAACACCAGACTCTAGCTGGAAAGTTAAGACCATTGTTAGTTCCGGTATGAAAATGGGAAAGAATAATGATGAATTTTATGCGTGGATCACTGAGAACTTCGAGGAAGAATGATGCTATATGGGAAATCATTGATCGATTGACTAAGTCAGCTCACTTTTTACCTATCAGACATGGTAATTTATTTGAGTTTTTGACCAGAGATTATGTGAAAGAAATTATTAGATTACATGGAGTTCTAGCACCCATTGTATTAGACAAAGATCCACAGTTTATATCTCGCCTTTGGGAGAGTTTACATGAGGCTCTGGGTACTAAATTAAATTTTAGTACTACTTTTTATCCGTAAACGGATGGGCAATTGAAGAGGATGATTTAGACCTTGGAGGAACCAATCGAGATTCTTAATCGGAAGGTTAAGCAATTGAGAAATAAGGAGATTCTGATAGTGAAGGTGGAATGGAGCCATCATTTTCTGAAAGAAGCTACATGGGAATTTGAAGAGCTAATGAGACAGAAATACCCGTATTTAATCCCGGAAGATGGTAAGTAGTAATTTTAAGGATGAAATTTCTCTAAGGAGAGGAGAAATGTAACACCCGCCCTTTTCACATACGTATTTACGACGTATATATTGCATGTTATGTATAAAAAATAGTGGACCTAATATAAGTTTGAGTATGAGTATGAGTGGTAGAGAGGGACTAGACTGTAACATAAGTTTGGAGTGATTTGTCACAATCGAAAGCTTTAGGGTATTGTGTAAGATGCCCATTTCATTAAGGTGACAATTGGTTATTGTGGTGATATTTATTAGAGTATTATTATTATATTAGTTATTAAGGGATATATGTGTGTTATTATTATTATGATATTTGGTGATAATTAAGTATTTAATGGAGGAAGACTTTAAAGGGGGGAGGTAAATGGTTATATTTGATTGGTTAAGTATTTGTGTGTGTATATGTATATATATGGTGTGTGTTTGTGTAGAGATTGGGAGAAGAATAAGAAGAGTGTAGAGAGTGTAGGGATTTTGAGAGTTTATGATCATGCTCTAGTTATCCATCCATTACTTTAAGAAGCATTAGAAGGTCTTTAAATCCATTGGAGCTTAATTGGTAAGGTTTCTTTATGTTTTTAATTGATTTTGATTGAATTATGATTTGGGGAAATTCGGGTATGTTTTCCTTTGTATTTCAGTCTCAATATTTTGGCCATAACTTGAGCTATAGAGATCTGATTTGAGCATAGTTAGATTCTATGCAAACTTCAGAGAGTTATCTAAAATGTTTATGTTTTGTACTTAAATTGAATATGCTATTAGAAAGGTCGATTAAGGCTAGAAATTTTATTGCTCATGCTAATGCCCTGTTCTACCCGACTTATTTCAAAAGTTCATAATTAATTCTCTGCATATGCAAATGATGTGATTTAGTTGGAGATGAAAGTAGACTCATTTGTATAATCTGTATAATTTGGTGAATTTAGGATAAGTCTATGATATTTAAGAGCATCATGAACTTCATACATCAAACATGCCAACAGAAGTATATAGGCTGGATTGTAAATTTTCTTATGTGTTGGTTATATGGTGATATCTAGAGTTTTAGAACTCTAAATTGAGCAAGGTCAAATGCACTAGAAACTTCAGAGAGTCTCTTATAACTTTTGTGTTTTGATCCTGAGTTGATTTTGCTGTTAAAGTTGTCTGGAAGGGCAAGATATGTTCTTGCTCATACTATCAGCTCTATTTTGCTTGGATTTAATCAAAAATCCATAATTTATTCCATACATGTCCAAATCAAGTAATTCTAATTGAAATTAGAAGTAGACTCATATTACTAGCTTTGGTATTATTTTCATAATTTTTGGACTTGTGTGTGAATTATTTGGATACATTGAACTTTAAGTATCTAGTTGCCCTTTGTGATTTTAGGGTGAATTACTATGCTTGCTTATTGAAATTGGCACATGATTGCATGTAGGAGTTGATAGAGCTAAAGGAAATCCTATTCAATAGGGGGAGCTTTTATTTAAGAAGGATTTGAAGGTTTGAGGTAAGTATTTATTAACATAATGCTTACATGTAGTAATTTTCAAGTAATTATAGTTATTTAACTATATTGATTGGGTATGCTATTTAAGTGGTAAGAATGATGAATATATATATATATATATATATATATATATGAATATGTTGTTGTGAGAAAGCATGATGAATATATGTATATATATATTGTTATGAGACCATTGAATGGTCGATTGAGCATGTGTAGTGATAGATTGTGACTATTGGCACCTATGAGTGCAAGCCAATTGATGTGGTATGAATTGATATGCATTATTTATGAGAAAGGTGAATTATGATTCACTATAAGAAATGGAAATGATGAAAAATGAAAAGGGATGTTGAATTATGATGATATAATTATACATATGCATTTTGATATGTTGAGAGAATGATTGAAATATATGCATATAGCATGATGTGAGAAATGTGAGGAAAACGTGTGAGTGTGGAGATTGAGCTAGGCAGGGAGCTACCACGATTTAAGATTAAGCTGGGCAGAGAGTCTCAGATGTGGCCATTCATGTGATATATATATACGTATGAGATCTGAGACTGAGTTGGGCAGAGAGTCTCAGGAATGGCTACGGGTATAAAAATAAAAATAAAAATATGAAAAAAAAAGAAAAAGTGAGCTTTGTGTGAAACGTGTGTGACGTGTGTTGAGAACTCCAGCCGAATCACTAACAAGCATAAACATTCATACATTTCATTATGATATGAATTAATATGTTGTTGAATGTGGATTTGGTGTAAGGTATGAATGTGATGATTATGGTAGGGTGTAGATATTAAGTATATACACCCATATACGTTTATGTTAGCAATTGTTAGATTGCTATTGATGTTATGAGTTTTGTGAATATGTTGTGGATTGGTGTGTGATTATACACACTTATTTATATGTGTATTATCTATCAGGGGTGTGATATTAATGATGCATGTTTAAGATTGGATGTGTGTTACTTGATATTGTGTAAGAATGGTATTTCAGGTTGAGACATGGGTCGAGACAAGGGCGTGTCTCAGACCGTGTGATTTTGACACGGGCGTATCAAATAAATGATTCAGGCTGTGAGCAGACACTGGTGCTCACTAGTAGGGCTGCCTGCGAGCAAGCACTGACTCTTGCCAGTGTCCTGGCGCTCGCTAACCATGAGGTCTGCGAGCAGACACTGGCGCTCGCCAGTTCTTGCTGTGATAGAGACACGACCGGAAACGACAGAGGTTTTGAATCAGTAGATTACACGGGTTGAGACATAGCTGTGTAGTTCACTTCCAGATGTCTTATTATATTTTTCTTAATTAGTTCTTGAGGAGAACTATATGTATGCTTATCTTAATAATTGCTTATGGAGTCACAAGCTCATTCCTTTGCAATTGTGATTTTCAGGCTTCAATTGATTAGGAAGCTTGAAGTGTATTTCTTTGTGAGCTCAGGTGGGTCAAAGGCAGGCTTGGTGTCGACATCTCCATCCTCATGAACATCATCATCATAACATTCAAATATTTTATACTTAAACTATGTATCTATTTTGATATCAAGTTATTTATGTACACAAAAAGTACAGTGTATATATATTGACAAGAGTTTTTGTATAAATGCATATCTTTTATTAAAAAAAATTCTTATGCCACGTGTTTGTTTGTTGTTTGGATACTTGTATGTGGTACCCGGAGGGTGCTACAAATTAACATATTTTTCAATATCAAATAACCTAATTTTATTAAATTAATTAATAACAAATAATTATTTCATTCATATATCGCTAGTTAATCTAATCACTATTAATTAATAATTAAATAAAAAAAGCAGAAATAAATAAAAATATTACACAAAGAGTAAGAAAAGCCAAAAATAGAAATTAACAACCAAAATTAAAAAAATAATAAAATAAATAAAATAGAAACAAACAAAAAAATGCAACGTAATGAAAAAAATAAAAAATAATAAAAATAAAAGAATTGAGGTGGCACTATTGCCAAAGACGTAAAAAAAAGGGGCAGGAGTGCTTATTAGCACTATTGCCTAAAACAACTAAAAAAAATAGCCCATTGTTGTCGGAAAAAGTAAAATCCAACTTAAAGGAGTGGCACTATTTGCAATTGAAAATATTTTTTATTAACTAATTAAATATTTAATATTTCAAAAAAAATTTATTAAAAATTTCAATATGTAATATCCATGAAAGACATTAAAATATGCAACAAAATTAGTCAAAAAAGTGTTAAAAATTTAAATAATAAAAAAAAGAAAGAGAATGCACCCTCAGATTACCTGTACAAAAGGATAGCTAAGGAACCCACTTCCAAATAATGACATCAATTAAAACTCAATTCTATTGGTCTTGAGAAATCCCCATGTTAGTTATTTGTTCCCTCCAAAAAAATTTATGTCCTCCCCATAGTCTTTTTTTTTTTTGTTTTGTGCCCGATTTTTTTCCTAAAAAAACTTTTTATTTCTTCCCAAAAAACTCTCCCCTCTTCATCACCTCTATTCCCTACTTTTCAAACGTTCCCCCCTATTTTTTCTCCATTCCCCTTTTTTTAGCTCATTCTTTTCCAACATTATTTTAAAAAAAAATTTACCTTAAAAATCTCTCCCCTCCCTCTTTTTCTCCAACTTCCTCCACTATCCTATTTTTTCTCTTCTCAAACTTAACTCACTGAAAAATCTCCTTTTTTCTCCATTTTTTTCTTTTTTTTTTATTTTCATTATTATTCTTTTGGGTCAAAGGCCCATTGTAAAAGAAAATTAGTGATGTGGGTCAAATTATAATACCCTAGTCTCTAAGACTGAGTATAGAGTAAGTAGGGTATCGAACACTAGGGAATTTTGAGCTATTTTATATTAACCTGATAGATAGTTAGAAGGATAGGCAAATAGTAATGATGAAGATTGTTGAATTACTATAAGTATTCTAATTAATTACTAACTATGCTAACTAATTTAATTATTCTAAATATCAAGTTTAAATAGAATTCGTTAGAACAACAATTTCGGAAACTATCAACAACTACAAAAAGATAAACAATTGATTACATGCAATGATTGGAAAAATATGGTATAAAGCAAAATTACAATTCTCATTGTCAATTAGACTTAAAGTCCTTAAAAGTAACTCTCATTGTCAATTAAAGGTATTCTCATTTAGAGTCTATAAGCATTCTCATGTCATTGTAGAGATAAACAAAAACCATAAAATTACTATGCCAAGTTTGTAACTTTTAATCTTTTAAAGAGAAATCCTTGTCTCCAAGTGATTTCCTAGCCTTTAATTAATTATAATTGTAATTTCACCAAAATATACCAATTCTCATTGCATACATTTTGATTAACAAGTTATATATGGTGGCCAATCATACACAACACCTTTAAACACACAATTAAGATTAAATTATTCACATAATCATAAAGATAAAATGTAGTTCATTAATTCATTCTTCTTTGCAATTCTAATAAACAATGGCTTAGCCAAGGTATATGATAAGCACAATTAAACCACAAAAAGGTATAATAAACATCAAGTACTAAAAGAAATAAAGATAGAACTTGAATGTAGATAGCCTTCTTGAAGATTCCTTGACTTGCTTGAATGATCTTCTCTTGATACTTTGAATTGTACTAATAATACTAACTAAACAAAACTAATACTTTAGACAAATAAACTAAGTGTTTTTTGATATGTCATTATGTCTAAAATGCAGCCAATACATATATTTATAGGCCTCATAAACATCCCAATTCGTACACTTTCAGAGAGGGGTCAAAAGTGAAAAGGTGTCAATAATGAGTGCCAAAACTATTCGGCATACTATGCCGAGTCGGGGTGTGAGTCAGCACGGCTGCCTCTATCATGACTCGACATAAGGCTTCTTCTCTTCGGCTCGAGTCGGCACTAGTGCAAAGGGCGAGTCGGCACAGGCAGACGAGTCAGCATGCCTGCCCTCTGTCACGACTCGGCACGTAAGGACGAGTCAGCACGCCTCCTGAAATGCTTCCTTTGACTCTTTTAATACCAAACTTCATGCCAATACACTCCAAAGCAACTTCAAACTTGAGATTAGCCTAAAAGAACATATAAACCATACAAACAACATAAAAACACAAAATAACAAAAATAACATAATAATTAAACATAATGCAAATGCAATCTAATTAAAAAGTCAACAAAATGATCCTAAATAACTATGCTATTTTACATACTATCAATTGGGTTTGAATTTTTTTGGGCCATTACTTCAATAGGCTCACTCTTATTTAGGCTTTCATCACTGAGTTTTCAGTCTTGGGTCAAGTGTCAACAGTTTGCCCCTTACTTTTTCAAAAATTGACATGCAAGTAATGTAATGAGATTTATGGAAAAGCACATGCAAGCATTACATTGAGATTCATGAAAAAGCATAAATGCAAACAACGAAAAATATATAAAATCTTTTATTTTTTGATCTTCAGAGTGAGATGTTTTAGAAAATATTATAATTTTCGGTGATAAATATCTGAAAAAATTCAAATTTTTGGAACCAAATGTCCCAAAAAGATTCAGATTTTCAAAGTTAGATGTTCGAAAAAAGATTTTAATTTTGTTCTGTCAACCTTAATGTTTAAAACCAAGATGATTTTAATAAAAAAAATAGTCTCGTGCCCGTCAGTCTTGACGTATAAACCAAGAGATTAGAGATTTACTGCTAAGGTTTTCGTCCGTCATCCTTGGAGTCAACTATCTGAGAGGGCATCCTAAACCATTTTCGTCAGCCTTAATGTTCAAAATCAAGAGATTTTTAAAAATAATTTCAGGCCGTCAAACTTGATGTACTAAATTAAGAGATTTTATTTTCTATCAAAGAAAATAGTAACTTTATGTTATAAGATAAAAGCTTTATAGCCACTTTTGATGTCAGGCAAGGTTAAAAGAATGCATCGTATAGCCATCTAGGCATTAAGCGACTAGAACTAAAATATGTCATATAGCCATTTAGGTATTAATTGGGGATAAACGAAATGTGTCGTTTAGCCATCTAGGCATTAGGCGAGGATGACCGAAATACGTCATATAGCCACCTAGGCATTAGGCAAGGGTAAACGAAATATGCTTAGCCATATGTGGAGACAGGCAAGGATAACTAAAATACACCTTATAGTCATTTAAGCGTTAGGTGGAGGTAAACGAAATGTGTCGTTTGGCCATCTGTGGCGTCAAGTGAGGGCAAATGAAATGAGCTATATAGCCATCTGTGGCAGCAGGCATGAAAAATTTTACAGTTGGCCTGCATTTGAAAAAACACATTCAAATAGCACAAAGCTGGTGTATGGATGATCATGATCTTTGAAAGCTTTTGAAAATAATTTTAACAAACACAACCTCATGTGATGTGAAAAATATACAATATTCTATACATATATGTATGAGATCCAAAAGTAATTTTACAAAATAATTTCATGTATGCATAAGCTACTAATTGGAGCAACATGTAGTTTAAATGACTTTATATACATCTTATAGTCAAATGCCTCTTCTGTTTAGAGCTTATCTTTGGGAAATTAGTTTTCCTTCTATCAAAGCATCCAAATTTGAAGATTAATTCTATTGGAGACTTCTATTGAGACCTGTGTTATAGGATGGAAATAAAAATCAAGACCTCTTAATGATTAAATTAGAATAATGATAACAACAAATGCCCTCCTGCTTGGCTATGCTTTAAGAATGCTTCGTTGTTGCAAGACCGTACTTGATGTGAATGAGACACCATTTTCCCCCCGGTAAGAGACTCTGTCACTCTTGAAGTTCATATTGTTGCGCCCCAGCTTGAAATTGTAACCAATTTATTTTATATTCCCTCTTTTACCTAGGACGCCCTCTTTTGAGAGTTTTTAAACCTAGCTAGGTCTTTTCTTTTTTTATTTATTTTCTTTCTTTTGCTTAGGTCACCCTCTTCCAGGGGTTTTCAATTTAGCTGGGTGGTTGCAAAATCATACTGATAATTAACTATTATTTTCTATCGTGCACGTTGTTAGTCTACCTAGTGCGATTACAACTGGTTGTCTGATGTCCATATTACTGTGATGTGATCACCACTAATTACTTTAAGTTTGTGTTACTAACTATCTGATGTCTGTGTTGCCACTTTAACTACTGATCATATGAATTTACTATTGATTCAAAAAAGTCCATGTCTGACACTTCGTGTGTTAATATCATGTCAATCATGCCCATTTTATATGGTCACTCATTCATTATAACTATACATGCTATATTATGTCTGTTATTGATCAGCCCTTTGCAGGTTTTCTAACCAATTATTTTTTCAACTCACAATTGAAGAAAATTTTATTTTGACCCTTTGGAATCGGCAACATTGGCGATTGGGAACGATTTATGAACTTGGGTGTTGAAAAATAAATATGGTTGGCTCTTCAAGTATGGATAGTATTGGTAGATGGTGGTATGGATATGGATTCTTCTTTCTTCTTTTTTCTTATTTCTCCTCCTTCCTCATTTTTTTTTCTTTTTTTTCTTCTTCTTCTTCTTTCTTTTTCTTTTTCTTTATCTTCTTTTCTCTCTCTTTTTTTCTCATCCTTTTTTTGGAAGTGGCCAAATCATTTTGCAGAAAGAAAAAGCTGAGGTTTATGATGCCTAAAGAAAAACTAAAAGTCGATTCTGATATTTAACCCATTTTATTCGATGTGGTTTCTTTTCTGTTCTCTCCCATTTTTTTTGTCTCTCTCTTATTCAAGCATAAGATAAGGTGTACAATTATAAAAAAATTCATAATCATATAGATTGAGCAGTGTGACATTTATTAGCATAAGATGTTGTAATAAAATATTATTCTAATTTATTACAGCCATAAGAGAAAATAACTAAAATAATTCATGAGTGTGTGGCTTCAAATCGGCTTTAATCTCTACTCTAAAGCAGTATAACTCTTCAAAGTTTCTTATGCCCATGTTTCTCAACTTGTTAGCTAGAGGTGGAATGCAGGCTTTTATGGCTATGAACAATTGATCTAATTTTACAGGCCTATGCTTCATTTGAGCTAACTTTCCCCTCCATCTAGTCAGGAAGCTCGTGAAGGATTCATTAGGTTCCTACCTTATATTCTATAACTCCTAATGGAGACTACAAACTGAGAATTCAGCTCATATTACTTTATAAAGACTGAACATAGCTCCTTCCAATTTTGCTGAACATGTTCATCTAGAGTATAGTACCACTTAACTGTAGCTCCTGTCAATGACATTGGAAATTATTTGACAATTTGTGCCTTGGTCAATCTAGTGGGCCTCATAAAAGTGACGCATTGCCAGAGATGAAGGTGAGGATCTTCTGTCCCATTATATTTCTTAATGTTCGAAAACTTAAACTTCGAGGGTAGTAGTTCATCTTCCTCTAGATCCAGGTTAGCAAAATCATAGTTGAGCCCATGCTTCTTCATTATAATTTGTAGTTGATTTATCTATTTTTTCATGTCTTTCACACATTCTAGATCAGTCGGACCTTCCATTACTTTTAGTTTTTCTTTGAGTGGCTCACCAATAGTGGTTTTAGTTTCAAAGTCTTCTTCATCAATAGGCCTTTTTCCTGCTATCTTGGCAACCATGTCTCTGAGAATCTACTGCATTTCATCCCTGAATTCTTTCAAAATCTCTTGCTTGAAGGATTCTGAATCAAAGTTGGAGGGTCTCGACATTCTACTTCCTTATGATGTGGTCTCAATTGATTAATTGGATTCTTGATATTGGTAGGCCAAATTACCATTGACTTGCTTCCAAGCAAAAGAGACTTTTGGCTATAAACAATGGATTTTAAAAAAATGAGTGACATGTATCCATGAAATGCAGATTATTTACACTTATTCATAATTAAGAAAAACATAAATAAGTTATAAAAGTGAACCTTCAACCTTATCCTCCTCAGACACGTATTCAATGGCAAGTCTCTTATTCTAGAATTTTGGTCTGGGTTTCAATTATCATCGGGGGATAACAAAACCGACGTACATGCAAATCTCTTGAGATGATGATAATAAACAAGTATCAAATCTTATAAATAAAACCAAAGTCTGATATAATGGGCTATAATATGAGGGTAGGACCTAACCTAAAATAGTCCATCATTAATGGGCTCGAGATTTATATATAAGACTATTATGTGGCATCAAACACATGTATTTTGGGAAGAACCTAAGGGAAGTTGCTAAGTCATTACATAAGCTAGGTCTATGGTAAGGTCAAAGGCTCTCACAACTTCATACTTTCTTTCCGTCTCCCCACTCAAGGTCCGAACAACGTACTCAATTGCATTCCACTATGAGTGACAATAGTCATATATCCTACCACCAGGTTTGAATGAAACATAGGCAATAGAGTAATGACCACTGTCGGTTTATTCAGGACTGAGTGCACAGTATGTGAAAAAAGTGTTGTCCATGTGGAAGAAACAACCAAATAATTAAAAATAATAAAATATGGAATACTGGAATTAGTTTCTTTATTCCCAATGAAGTCACCACTATAGGCGGTGGGGTGCGACGTACGTTCAAGTGTTTGGTAATCACGACACTGTGCGGACTTAAGACCCACTAGGAAATATAACTTTGGACCTTTTGATGGGCTTAAGTCGGAGATAGAATCACCATCTGGGTAAAATTCAGGACACACTGTATAGCAACTGGATCCCACAGAGAGGCCCAACAGCCATCCTCAGAGACTAGGTCCAGAAACTAGGTATGAGCTTTTAGAATGCCCACCCGACCTTATGATCGGCCTTTATTTGTGTTTCGTATTTTATTATTTTTAGTTATTTAATCATTTCTTTAATAAAATGCAAATATGCAATTGTTTCCAAACAAGTTCCAAATTTTACAATTTTGTCCAAATTGATTACTTAATCTATTTACATGTAATTATTTTGGTTCATCACAACAGACATCCACACATCACATTCATTCACAATTAACAATAAATAAAATAACAATAAAAATAAATAAAATATGCACACAAAGAAATAGGGGAGGAGAAATGAATACAACTCTTTTTCTACACACAATAATAAAAATAAAATAAAACTCCAAAAAAAATAATACCAAAATCAAAACTAAAATATAGTAATCCGTAGGGCTACCAAGCCTATATGCCTGCGAAAAAAATATTGATCAGTTTGTTCAAAAAGAAAAATACATACAAAATATAAAAAGTCAGCACACAAGAAAATAATCAACAACTAAATTTCAGTTAGGTTGCATATTAATTAATTACAAAAAAAAAAAGTTGACTCTAAATCTAAAATTAATTAACTTATTTTACAATATCAAATAACCTAATTTTATTAATTTAATTATAGAAAAAATAATTATTTAATTCATATATCCCTAGTTAATCTAATCACTATTAATTAATAATTAAATAAAAAAAGCAGAAATAAATAAAAATATTACACAAAAAGTAAAAAATCCAAAATAAAAATTAATAACTAAAATTAGAAAAATAATAAAATAGAAACAAACAAAAAAATGCAATAGAATGAAAAAAAAAATAAAAATAAATAAAAATAAAAGAATTTATTGGGACTGTTGCCAAAGTAAAAAAAAAAAAAATGAGTGGTCCTATTTGCAATTGAAAATATTTTATAATTAACTAATTGAATATTTAATATTTCAAAATTTTTTTTGATTAAAAATTTTAATGTGTAGTATCCATAAAAGACATTAAAATACGCAACAAAATCAGTCAAAAAAGTGTTAAAAATTAAAATAATAATTAAAAAAAATTCACCCTCAAATTACCTGTATAAAAGGAAAGCCAGGGAATCCACTTCTAAGTAATGACATCAATTAAAACTCAATTCTATTGGTTTTGAGGAATCCCCATGTAAGTCAATCGTTCCATATTGCTCTCATCCCCAGAGTCTTTTTTTTTTGTGTCCGATGTTTTTCCCAAAAAAACCTTTTTTTTCCCAAAAAACTCTCCCCTCTTTTCAAATGTTCTGCCCCTATTTTTTCTTCATTCCCCCTTTTTTAGCCCTTTCTTTTCCAATATTATTTAAAACAAAAAAAAGTTTTACCTAAAAAATCCCTTCCCTCCCTCTTTTTCTCCAATTTCTTCCAATATCCTATTTTTTATCCTCTCAAATTTAACCCACTAAAAAATCTCATTTTTTCTCAATTTTCCTAAAAAAACTCATTTTTTCTCTGCAAAAATATTTTTTTTGTTCTTTTTTTATTTTTTATTTATTATTTTTTTGGGCCAAAGTCCCATTTTAAAAGAAAATTAGGTTTAAATTTTTTTCTAGCCATTACTTCAATGGGCTCACTTTTATTTAGGCTTTCATCATTGGGTTTTCACTTTTTGGGCTGGGCAACCCAAGTGTCAACAATAATACTATTTTAAATCTTTAAAATTATTATATGTTAGAAATTATTAATAGTTTTTAAAATTATATATTATAGTTAATTTATTTTAAAATGATAATTTTTTAGTATATCAATATAAGATGTTATTATTTTAAATTTAAACACATAAATTTAAATTATTTAAATTTATATATGATAAAAATAACAGTAAGGTCACTAACCTTTTTGCAGCAGAGTATATAATAGGTATGATGATCGAAGCCTTGACTACTAGAGCAAAGATTGTTGTTTTCACGATCTAAATATCACCAGGATGAAAAACAGTGGGAGAAAAGCTAGAGAGCCACCAAAAAGAAAAACTTATATATCTTTTTTTCTTTTCTTTTTTAATAAAAGATAGAGATAGACTTTTTGGATTTTAGATTTCCAAAATTCAAAACTTAAATAAATAATTATTATTAGATAATATCTCATATTATCTAAATCCTTTTGTGTTTGAATTTTGGAAATGGATTATGTCCAGCCATGGGTGTCCATAATCCAACATCTCGCTAGCTAGTGAACAATAGAAACATTGAATGTAGTCCATAATCATACATTATTCCTTTCATATGGTTTAACTCGCTTATCCAGTTAAGTCCTTTAAGCCGTATCTCTCATGACCCTTTAGAGATTTTTCTAAAACAGCCACATCAAACCATACTTTAGAAATATACCCCAGGTCTTAAGGGTATGTTTCTAAAAAATCATAAGTTTATGGAACGGGTCTTATACTAGGGAAGGTTGAAATCATTTGATTATTTTTATAACTTCTCATCTTCGGTCAGCTTTTGCACGCATAGTGTGAATCATGCGTTATGATGTTCATTCTTTTCTTGAAAAGAGCGCATGTTTCAAAATGATTATAATTATATATTTAACATTATACAAAAGCTACACATTCAGGTGCATCTCACCACCAAACGTTAATACTTAATTGAGGTTGCTTCTGGCCATAAAGACAGAATTAAGACGAATTACTTTTAATTCTCCTTTTAAAGATTACATAAATCTACTTACAAATCATGAAATGAAATGTAAGATTTTATCTTGCACTTAAACTAGAACTTATTTAATACTTAAGCAAGATTACATATGTATATTAAACGGGCTCTTGTAACTCCCTTGTCTGTTTAAAATACTACCTCATGTTAATCTTTGTTAAACCCATTTAAAAAAATTAAAGTAAACACCTGTGTGAGTGTGTTACTTCTCTATCTAATAATATGTTTAAATGTCACATATATTTAATACTAACACTTTGTGTATTACCAAATGAACATCTAAATATTTATTAAAAATAAACATATAACAAATTATGTTCAAATTATATGATAAGCAAAGTATTATTTAAAATCTACGCAAACTAAAACACTTAATGCGCCTCTCAAACACATCTCTAGTGACAGCTTTAATCAATGAATATGCTATCATGTCATGCATAGAAATGTACTTTAAGTTCACCTCTCCTCATGCAACCATGTCTTTAACATAATGATACTTGATGTTAATATGATTAGTCTTACTATTGAACTTGAGATCTTTAGTATAAGCTATTGACGATTGACTATCACTCATGATTGTGACAGGTTCTTCAGAGGAAGTTACTTTAAGATGATCTAGGAATCTTTTAAGCCATACTCCCTCTTGGACAGTACTTAAGAACGCAATGAATTCAACTTCTATTGTTGATAAGGCAATACATGTTTGTTTCTTGCTACTCCAGAAGATGGCAGAATTGCCTAACAAAAAAATAAAATTAAATGTAGATTTCCTCTCATCTATTACATTTGTGTATCCTCTCAATTGCAGATTCTTTCTTTGATAACATAGCGAGTAGTCCACAGTTCCTTTCAAGTACCTTAAAATCCTCTTAACTACCTTCAAATGTGCTTCACCTGGGTTGGACTGATATCTACTTACTAACCCAACAACATAGCAAATATCAGGTCTTGTATATAATATTTTATACATAGGACTTCCAACGGCGCTTGCATAAGGAATATTCTTTATACGTTCAACCTCTTGTTGTGTTTGGGAACATATTCTTTTACTAAGGGTCTCTCCCTTAGCTGTAGGATTACTTATAGGCTTGCAGTTTTGCATATGAAACTTTTCAAGGAGTTTGTTGATATATATCTCTTGAGAAAGAGATAACAACCTTCTCGAATGGACTCTTGTAATCTTAACTCTAAGAATATATGCTGCATCACCTATATCTTTCATCTCAAAATTAGACGATAACTAACTCTTGATGTCCTTTAGGTATTCAATATTATTTCCTACTATAAGTATGTCATCAATATATAATGTCATGATGACAAATTTACTTCCAGAGCTTTTGGAATAAATACAGTGGTCTTCGTCTATCATAACAAAGTTATTTGAAATAACTGCATTATAAAACTGAATATACCATTGTCTAGAAGACTGTTTAAGGCCATTGATTGATCTTAATAATATGCAAACCTTTTATTCGCTACCTTTTTATTTGAAACCTACTGGTTATTGCATATAGATTTTTTCATCCAATTATCCATTGAGAAAAGCATTCTTTACATCCATTTGATGTAGCTCTAGGTCTAAATTTGCCACTATAGCTAGAATTAACCTTATGGATGTAAAATCTCATAATAGGAGAGAAAGTCTCCTCATAGTCAATCCCTTCTTGTTGTGTGTAAACCTTTGCTACTAGGCGAGCCTTATATCTTTCGATACTTCCATCGACCTTTCGCTTAATCTTGAGAACCCACTTGTTCCCAATTGCTTTGCGTCCTTTTGGCAGATCAACCAATTCCTAAACATAGTTTAATCTTATGGATGCCATTTCTTCTTCCATTGCCTTAATCCATTCATTTTTGGCCGGATATGAAAGAGCTTCAGACACATTCCTTGGCTCATCAACTTATTGTAGGTCAACTAAAAGAGTTTGACTTATACCATCAGATCGATATCTTTTAGGTAGAACACTCTTTTTTTATGATTTTTACAATTCAGAATCTTGATAAACATGCCTCATATATTCATCATAATTCAAAAAACTCCCACTTAGTTTAAGTTCTACACTCCCAATGGAGTCAGGAATCATAATCCCACTCAACTTAAGATCATGAACATTCAGATCATTTAGAGGTGGAAGACCATTATCTTTTTCCTCTAGATTTCTCCCATTTAAATGGAGTGATTTGAGTGTCTATTCATGGGTCTCATATATAGTCTTAACCTATATCGCCCAACTTAGGAAATTCATTTTTAATAAATATGATGTCTCATGATTCAAATTCTGTCACTATGCCATTTTTGTGCTTACTATGAAAATGTATCCTTTTGACACTTCAAGGTATCTCACAAAGATACTCTTTTTACCTCTTGGACCTAATTTTCCATATTTATTTGAGGTATTATGAATATAGACAGCACAACCTGAAGGTTTCAAATAGCTTACGTTAGGTTTTTTACCAATCCATAACTCATATGGGGTAGTAGTAATAGACTTAGAGGGCACACGGTTTAGAACATAAGTGGCAGTAAGCAATGCATCTTCCCAATAGGAAATTGGATCTAACCATATCAAGAAGATTCCTACTTCTTCTTTCAGCAACTCCATTTTGTTGAGGAATTCTAGGAATAGACAATTGATTCTCAATTCCTTTTTCATCATATAAAGTTTTGAAATTTTCAGAAAGATATTCACGACCACAGTCGGTTCTTAAGGCTTTAATCCTTCTATCTAATTGATTTTTCACCATATTCATAAAAGTTTTAAAGCAACTTAAAGCTTCAAATTTATGGGATATCAAGTAGACGTGACCATATCTAGAATAGTCATCTATGAAGGTGATGAAGTAGTAGGCTCTATTCCTAGCCCTCATATTCATTGGACCACATACGTCCGAATGAACTAGTTGCAAAGGAAATTCGACTCTAGTTACTTTTCCAAATATCTTTCTAGTTAGTTTTCCTTTAAGGCAATGCTCACAAGTAAATAATTCAATTTTTTCTAAATAACCTAAGAGGCCTTGTTTTACTAATAGACTCATTTAATCTTGGCCAGTGTGATTCAGTCTAGCATGCCATAAATGCATATCATTTTTATAATTATGCGAAGTAGTAACTAAAGAAAAAATAACATTATTATTGAAATTGACATGATCAATATCCATAATAATAAAACTATCCAAAATAAAATCAGAACCATAAAATATTGTACCCAAATATAAATGTATGTTGTCAACACAAAAATACCAATTGAAACTAAATTTCAATAAAATAAAAATAGAAACTAAATTCCTATGAATACTTGGGGCATAGAGAACATCATGCAGGAGAAGGGTTCAACCACCACATAAAACTAGTTTACATATGCCTATTCCCTTAACTTGAATCCTTGCATTATTTCCTACATAGGTCCATCTTTCTCCGTCAAGTATTCATCGGAAATCTATGAAGGCTCAACGATCCTTCATTATATGGTCGGTCGCTCCTAAATCGATAACCCACAAAGGATTAAATTCAGTTAAAAATACAGAACTTAATACACAAGCTTAACTCATATATAAGTAAATAGGGGGTACCTTCTTAGGTGCAGTGCAATCTTTTGAATAGTGCCCCTTTTATTGATAATTGTAACACTTCACACGTGCAACATTGATCTTTCTCTTATTCTTTAACCTTCCCTTCTTCTTTTGTTCTTGATTTTACTATTTCGGCCCCTTAGCCTGCCCTTTGCCTTGATTTTTATACTTATTTTTGTTGGAACTCATTCCAGTAGAGGAGCTTACTTGAGTGTAATGCACTTGTGCATTGACTTTTACCTACGCAAGTCGATCTTCCTCTAACTCCAAATGTCATGTAGCATCCTCAAAGTTCCTTATGTTCCTTGAATGTGGTAGGTGGATCCTCATGTGCTCCCAACTGTTAGGCAAAGAGCGGATGACAGCTTAAATATTTTGCTCATTGGTCAACACATGACTAGCATCATTCAATTCATTGATCTTATTGGACATCTCTCTTAGATGTTTTTTCATTATATGATCAGGATGCTTCTTATAGGTGACGAACTTAATGGTCAGTAAGCAGAGCTTAGTCAAGGACACACCTCCAAATATTTCCCTCAAAGCATTCCAAAGTTCCATTATATTCTCAAACCTCTTAAATTGCTTAGTAATGTCATTATCCATTGCGCTAAATAGAATGATGTGAGCAGTATAATTCTTATTTTTCCATATTTGGTACACCTCCCTATCCCACCTATACTGGATAATGGATCCATCCTCAAGCTCAGTCATAACAATGTTCAGTATGTCAAGAATCTCTTATTCTTCGAGCACGTATTAAATTTTCATACTCTAGACCTCATAATTATCCCCATTTAACTTGAGGTCCTTGTTAAGCTCAGCAACAACGGACTTGGTGGCAGTTATCATTGTTGATCCTTGTGATCTTTTTGATAGACGGTTGCACATCATTAGGAGAATAGGCAATACACATAATTACTATGAATTTAACATATTAACCAATAAAATCTCCCACCAAACCTAGATTCGAAGAGATCACTAAGTTTCCAATTACCATCTAAGTTCTAATGTTTGATATTACTAGTTAAAAGTTAATGAATAGTAATAAAGATTATTGGATCAAACTTCTAAGTTCTCTAACTCTAAAGTTTTGTGATCATTTTATTGGTCTTCTCTTAATAATTTCAAAAGATGCAATAAATAAACACATTTAAATATTACAAATAAAATAAATGCAATTAAATAAACAAAATAAGAAATTACATTTGATGGATAAATGTATCTCAAACATTTATTAAGAAATTATTAAAGAAACAAAAACATAAATGACCATCCAAAATCCAACAACCATAACTAAAGTAATAATGTTCTAAGCATCAAATGATATCACTAAGATAATAGTTACTAAGTCTATTCAAGGAGCTTGCCCATTAGGCATGTAAATGTTTTTTAAGGGGTTGGACCTATAGAGACTAAAAAAAGATTAAAAGGAACATAGTGCAGTACATCCCTAGTGTATTGTAAATGCTTCAATTCATCTACTTCTTTGGACCATGTCTTCAAGAGGAAGAACCATTCTCATCAATCATTTATCTGATATGATTCTAAAAAATGCTTTTATAGCACGCATATAGTTGTGATTAACATCATTAACCTACACTTGATGCAAAATTTTCCCACAATCACCACTAGGGGTGAGCATCGGTCGGTTTCAGTCAGTTCGGTCAAAGAACCACCAAAACCGACCAAAACCGACCCTGGAAGAATTCTGACCGAAACCGAACCGAACCAGAAGAAAATCAAACTTAACCGAACCGACTCGGTTTAGTTTGGTTCGGTCGGTTAACCGATTTTATTTTTTCAATAAAATTTTTATTTTTTATTTTTTATTTTATAATTTTTTAAGCTTATTATTTAATTATATAACTAACAAAATATTTTTTATTTATAATTTTAATATTTATATATAATTTTTTCTAATTAATATATTTTATTTAATATTTTTATAATAAATATATATGTGGTTCGGTCGGTTCGGTTATTTTTGGTTTTTCAACTTAAAAACCGAAACCGAACCGAACTAGTCAGTTATCTATTTTCAAAAATCGAAACCGAACCGAACCTATATATAATCGAACCAAACCAATCGGTTCGGTTTGGTTAGTCGGTTTTTAGTTTTTTTTGCTCACCCCTAATCACCATGACTAAAGGTCATTGCCATATCAAACATGAGACCATCGAAGTCACGACCTCGAAAGTAACCACCACACAAAATGCAACTTCGCATATTTTCATTGACATGTATCATATGTTCAATTAGTGCATCAATATCATCCCAACGTCTCCTAGTCCCCATCCTTATCTGACAAATCTCATTTCTAAGACGAAAAACCCTTTGCCTCTGATGGTCATTCCTAATGATTACGGAAATTTGCATAATGACTTCCTTTTCTGTATATAATACAGAAAAAGGAATATTAGTTTATTACACATAGTAATAATCTAAGATAATTGAAAACATATTTTCAATTAATATCATTATGTATAGAGACATAAAAATTTCTAAAAATGCATTTTAAAATTTGATTTTCACAAATTATTTTCTAGAGTCAGAAAATAATTTTAAAACAATATTTAACTAATTAAATATTTTTCAACAACAAGGAAAAATTAAAAATTACTTTCTGGATACTCAAATATTTACAAATATTATACCCAAAAATTAAGAAAATTAAGATATGCATACTAAAAAAAATGAGATGAAAAATAGAGTTTTCTGCAGAGCTCATGCTCCAGCAGACGCGCGGGTCAAAATTCCTTCTTTTTTTTATTGATGTCATATGTCATAAGGTGATTGGTCTATGTTGCTAACGTGTGCGCCACGTTGGTACCACGTGCCGATATACTATTGGTCTTAAATGTTGATGTGGCAATCACGTCATCTATCACGTGTAACATATGTGCCACATGTACACTTTCCATTGGTCCATGTTTTGATGACGTGGATGCTGACTCAATTAGCTTATGCCACTTAGCAAGAGCCTTTTAGCCGCGTGGCTTGAGCTCCCAATTAGCTCTCGTCACGTGGCCAGCCCATTTGCTGAGTGGATCCTGAGCTCCACTCGCTAAAGGTGGTGCATGCAGGCCACGTGCCTCCTTCCCAACCGATTTTGACGTTCGAATTTTTTCCGGTGGAGAGTTTTTGGGTGCTCTCGTCTCATTGGTAAAGTCAAAACTTAAAAATACCCCTTTTAAACTAGTGATATCAATTTTCATACTAATTTAAAAAATCAAAACACATTTTGCACTAGAAGACAAAAAAACATAGATTTCTAGAAAATACAGTGCATTAACCAATGGATGAAAAATATATATGTCACTGATATTCAATGAGTAAAAAAAACATAATTCTCAAAAAATAATAACAAACATATATATATTATTATTAATGCCTTTTAAACCATAAAAATGAATAACAATTATGAATTTAATCATAACCAGTATAATATCCATTAAACATATCAATAGAAAATCATACATAAAATATTCATATATTGTGATTTTAACAACAAAAATCACAAAAAAAAAATTATGAAAATATATTTTCTAAATGATTTTCAATAAAAATCATGCCAATGATATTAAATCATGAAAACAGCTCTGATACCAATGATAAAAATAACAATAAGGTCACTAACCTTTTTGAAGCGGAGTATGTAACAGGTATGATGATCGAAGCCTTGACTACTAGAGCAAAGGCTGTTGTTTTCATGATCTAAATATCACTAGGATGAAAAACAGTGGGAGAAAAGCTAGAGAGCCAGAGAGAAAACTACCAAAAAGAAAAACTTATATATCTTTTTTTTCTTTTTTCTTTTTTCTTTTATTTTTTAATAAAAGATAGGGATAGGCTTTTTGGATTTTAGATTTCCAAAATTCAAAACTTAAATAAATAATTATTATTGGATAATATCTCATATTATCTAAATCCTTTTGTGTTTTAATTTTGGAAATGGATTATGTCCAGTCATGGGTGTCCATAATCCAACAATATATTTTTATATATTTATAGTAACTATGATGAAAAATATTTTACGATTATAAGTGTTATAATACTTCATAAATTTTGACACATAATATTAAAATATTTTGATATTATATGTATTAATATACAAATTTCTATTTTAAGTAAATAAAATAAAATTTAATATTTTAAAATTATTAGAACATTATTAGCGAATAAATAAATTATCTTGTAATATAATATATTAAAATAAATTTAGGCCTTAAATATGATTTTAAAAAATAAATTTTTCATTTTTCATTAAATGTATATATGACTATATGAACTAATTTGTTAATTAGTGAAATTATTAAGGGTCTCTTTGTAATTGTTATTATGATATTTGCTTACATCTCAGACAACATGGGTGTAAATGAAATTTTTAGGGCCAATTTGACCTTTATTGCAAAGTTCAAGGGTAAATTGATGCAAAAGATAATAAAAAAGGGCGATATTAACCTTTCCAAAAAGTGCAAGGGCCAAATTGAACCTTATTCCTAAATTATATATAGAACAACTTTATTATCCAAATTGATATTATGTTAATATTCTATCATAAAATATAAATGATATTAGATGATAGGGTACTAAAATATAAGTAAAAAAAATTATATACTTTTGAATATTAAGAAAAAAAATCACAAACTTTAAGTGAAATAGCATAAATGGAAAAAAAAATCTATATGGTGATTTTAGCATATTTTATATATTAAAGTGTTTATCTAACAAATTTTAAACAATACTATTCTTTATATTATTTTTTTATTCTAAAAATATTAGGAATAAAAATTAAGTCATTTTCATTTGTTGGAATAAACTTTGAAAAATCTTAAATATTATTTTCATTTTATTAATTGAAATGGTTGAGTTTTAATTTCTAATTTTACTGTACCTAAGTTTTTCTTTTCATTTATTAAATAAAAGTATATTTTATTTTATTGATTATAATAATTAAATTTTTATTTTTGTTCTATTTTAGTTAAGTTACGTTTTCCCACTCATTCAATTAAATAATATTCATATTTTTAATAATAGTTATTGAAGTTTAGTTTTTATTTTATTTTGAGTTTATAGTATTTAATATTTTTAAATTTAGTATAACGATTACAAGAAAAATAATTGATTTTAAAACTAAGATAATAAAATATAATGCGAAAATAAGATGACGTATAAGCACTTTAACCTATAAAATTCACTAAAGATATTATTTTTAACATTTTTACTAGTCTAGATATTTAATTATAAAAAAATTAATTCATATACAAACAGTAAAAATTAGAAAAAAAATTAATTCATATACAAACAGTAAAAATTAGAAAAAATTTCAAAAAATAGCCTGTTTGACCATGCTTCTTTCTTTTATGGTCTGATCCTTTTTATTTTTTTCAACTTAATTTTTACATTTTCAATTTTTATCTGCAATTTTTTAATCTTTCAAAACCCGAACACCTCTTCTTCTCCTCCATATTCTTCTTCTCAATTTTTATCATCACCGAAAAAAAAAAAAACTTGCAGGAGATAATCCATCTCCATTAAAGCCGCCATTTTTCCTCTTTATCTTTCTCTCTTAAATTAGCATCTCTATCATTCTCTTTCTCTTTCTCCTTCTCTACTTCTCGCAAAGGAAAGCAGCGAGGGAAGCAAAGACCATATACATTCCCTCTCAATCGACACTGTCTCCAATTTTCTCTTCAGGTAAATAAATCTTTTCGTTTTATGTTCACTTTATCTGCTTTGATTCTCAGATTAAGTCGATTGTGAACACAACACTCTCTTTTCTAACCAGATCTTATTTGATTTGTCTATTTACTTGTTTAGGTTTTTGATTTGTTGATATTTTTGTTTGAATATTGTAGTAATTAAGTTTTTAAGCTTGATTTGGAGCTCTTATGATGCATTTTCTGTTGCTGAAATTTATAGTTTTTATCTCTGTCAGGCTAG
>CATIWO010072445.1:0-30144 GCA_949673435.1 Macaranga tanarius | reverse complement strand
GGTTGCTATGTTGTTGGTATGTTGTTCATTATGCATGTTTAGCTATGTAAGAGTGCATGTGATATGATCTATGGGCATGGAAGTGCTTTGTGTTTGATGCAAATGTTGCATGCAATGAAAAATTTTAAATTCCGTATTTTCATTGTTCCTCTACACACACTTTCCTTCAACAAAAACCCCTCTTCTCTTCTAATGAATCTCTACACCAAAACACACCCATATACACTCACACACTCACAATAAAATATTCACCAATTAAAATTCACCATTTACCCCTCCCCCAAAGTCTCTTCCTCATAATTGCTTATTATCACTTAATAATAATAATAATAATAATAATAATAATAATAATAATAATAATAATAACAATAATAATAATAATAATATAGATAATTACTAACAAATATCTCTACACTAACTCTTAATAAAATAATACATAAATATCACCAAATCTCTACACCCCCCTTAATGAACTTGGATAATTACCAAATAATCCTCAACTTCCTATTTAGATAAATAACTCCAAACTTTCCTTATAATTTAGTCCCTCTCTACAATACATGCACATTTCCAACTAAAATAAATTCACTATCTAATATGTGCAATATGCAAAACATAAGGATAAAATAGGTATTCAAAAAGGCGGGTGTTACATAAAGGAATGAGCTTGCGACTCAATAAGCAATTGATAATATAATCATATGTATAATTCTCCTCAAGAACTAATTAAGGAAACCACATAATATACATTGCAACACATCAAACCATAAAAATTCAGCATATAGTACTTGCACGGCCATGCCAAAATCATGCATGGCTATAGCTGAAACTTGGTTTTTCAACTTTGGGCACGCATGGCCGTGCCAAAATGGAGCATGGTCGTGCCTGATTTAGTGATTTTCCTCTCTGGATGCGCATGGTCGTGCATAAAAGTGGCATGGTCGTGCACCCTACCTGCATGGCCGTGTATAAAAGTGGCATGGCCATGCTAGAATCTTGAATTTAAATACTGCATATGCACGACCATATTTCAACACCACATGGCCATGTCTAACAACCTGAGTAATATTCAAAACATTGCATAAAGATGTCTAAACATCAAAACTCCATTAAAGGTGCAACATATACACCAAATTATACCATTTCAAACAATCCACAATCTTAATCATCATAATCACACTTCATATTCAACATATATATATCATCACAATGCAACAATGCATATTATGCTAGTTAAATATTCAGCTGGAGTTATTAATACACGTTCACACACGTTGCTCACAGATACCTCACTTTTACTTTATTCATCACATATTTCATATTTTTAATATAAGTGGCCATTTTTGAGACTCTCTGCCAAGCTCAGTCTCAGAATCTCACACGTTTACATTTCTCACGTCAATGGCCACATCTGAGACTCTCTGCCCAGCTCAGTCTCAGTTTTCAATTCAGTGGAGGCTCTCTGCCCAGTTCAGTCTCCACAATCATATGTTTTCCTCACATCAATCATTATGCATGTGCATTCATTATTCTCAACAACAATACATGTATACCTATACCACCTCAAGTGGCTTACATTATTCACAATTCAATATCCATTTCTTTTCTGATCATTCCCATCAACGTAGTGACTCATAATTTATACCACGTCAAGTGGATTACATAATTAAACATGTGTGCATTATTCACAAATCATCACCACACATTCTCACAAATAATATATATACATATATTCATCACTTTTGTGCCATAAGAATTGGCATACACAAACTAATATAGTCAAATAACTATAGCTACATGAGAATTAGTATATATATATATGCATCATATTAACAATTACTTACAAAAAGCTTCAACTCCTTCTCAAGCAAAGCTCTTCCCCTATTGAGTAGGGTCTCCTCTTCCCCTTTCAACTCCTACACATCATATATATGCCAATTCCAACAAACAAACATTACAATTCATTCTAAATACATAAAGTACAACTAAATGCCCTAAGTTCAATATGACCTACACACACACACACACAAGTCCAATACCCCAAATTGCTACCAAAACTAGGGTTATGTGTCTACTTTAAATTCCAATTGGAACCATATAATTCAGACAAGTAAGGAATTAATTATGGATTTTAGAATCCATTCGGCCAAAATAGGACATCACTGTGAGCAATAAAATGTCCAGCCCCAATTGACCCCCTTAGCAATGAAATCAGTTCAAACTCAAAACATAGCAAATGTAGAGGACTATTTGACGTTTTTAAAGAGTCTAAATTTGCTTAAATTAGAGCTATAAAACTCAAGATATGGTACAAATAAAAGGACTGAAAAACAAAGGGGCAGGGTACGAATTTGTCAACAAGCACAACTCAACTTAATTCAACTCAAAACAAGCAAAGCTTACCAAAATAGGTTCCAATGGATATGAGAACTTCCAAAGCTATGGATTGATCACTAAAGCAAAAATCAAAATTCTCAAAATCTATTAAGAAATTCACTCTTCTTCTTCCTCTCAAACTCTACAATTCTCTACATAAATACATAATTAAATATACTCATTAACAACCCACCAATCACAAGCTTACAAATTGTTTCCCTTAAAGTCTCCAATATTAATTGCCCAACAACTATAATAAATACATATTTATCACATACAACTAACAATAAAACTTTAATTTAATATTCACACAATATCATCATAAATATCCACTTAGCCCTTTAATAAAGTAGGCATATTGCAAAATTTACTCCAAACTTTCCTCACAATCGAGTCCTTCTCTACAACTCAAGTACATTCTTAAACTTAAACGAAGTCCACTAACTAACGTACTCAACATGCACTACATACGTATTAAATTCGTATGAAAAAGGGCGGGTGTTACATATCCACATAAAAAAGTGCAAATTTTTTTACAATATAATAAATTTAAATGTACTCTAAAATTATTATTTTTAATTAATTAGGATTATGACTTCTACAATCCTAAAAGTATGGTCATTTTCATAATTTAGTCCTATAAGAAAATTTTTTCACAATTGAGTTCTAGAAATTTTTAAATATCTCACCGTTAGGCCTTGTATATTAAGTGAGACAGAAATTAATAACATGGGCCAAATGTTTCTACCTCACTTCACACTGTAACTGCCACATCTTCTTCTTCTTCAAATTACATGTAAATTAGTTCTTTAAATCTCATATTTCTCTCCATCAAATCAACTTTAACTTTATTTACAATTGAAAATTTATTTCAGCCCTATATATATAAAGGACTAATTTTTCTTTTTTCTTCCTTGTTTTACCTTCTTCTTTTTCTCAGATCTGTATAATATATCTCACCTTTCATAGTCCATCGACATCTATCATTGGGTATTTAAGCTTTTACTTTTAGTTCTTATAAAATTTTACACTTATATCTTTATTGGGTTTTTGAGTAAAGAAATTCATTGTTGGTGGATTTTGCTAAAAAAAAGTACAAGATTAAAATTTGGGTTTTTGATTGTTGATTCAAATAATTGAGAAATTTGGATTTTTTATAAGTCTTTTTTTTACTTGTAAATATAACTAATTTTCTCTTTAATTGAATAATTGAGAGAGAGAAGGATAGATAGAGGAATTCGTTTGAATAATTGATAGGTCTTTCCTTTTTGGTTTATTTCAAATATGAAGAAAAATATGAAAGGTATTCTAATTTTTTATAGGTTTTGAAAAAAATACGGCAAGATCACCCAAAAAAGGTCAATAATTCCTTTCTCTTTTGTATATGATATAAGTTCTCTTCCTCTATAGGACACCACTCCATGTCAAGAGAAATGACTCATCAAGATTATTGAAGACATTAACAATAATATTGTTATTGCTAATAAAGTTAATGATAGGTCCAAAAAATTTATTGTTGATAAGAATGACTTGCTTAGAAAGTCCCAAAGTAAGAAGACAATTTATGTGAAAAATAAGGGTCTGCGCACTGGACATGGAGTATTGCCATAGTCGAGAGGCATGAAAACAACATCAATATCACCCTAGCCATCCTCCCTAAGCCAACCATTAAACCAGTAAGCTTTTCCATGAAAATACGATTATTTCTGGGCATAAACAAGAGCAGTCACTGCTTTTCATATAATTTTTTAAGTATTTAACAAAAATGAGAAGAAAAAGAAAAAGAAGAAGAAGATAGGTAACGTAGAATCTAACAAAAAAAAAATTGATGTGAAAAAAAAAGGTGATGTGGAAGCTGAGGTGTGAAGAAAAGATGGAATATGTATGCTATATCAGCATAGTCTATCAGCGTTAATGGACTAGGACCAACATTGAGAATTTAAAATTTTTGTAAAACTTAATTGTTAATAAATTTACTTTTAGGACTAAATTGTAAAATCCACCATATTTTTAGGACTGGTGAAGTCATTATCTCTAATTAATTCATCCAAAATATTTTATAAATTAGTAGTTATGTTCAATTTATGTCAAATTTAAAATACATAGGACACATAACTTTAAAGTTCAATTTTTGAAATTTTTTTAATTGAATTTTTTAAAGTTTTTTTCTCTATTTCTTTTAAGGTAAATATTGAATTAAATTAAACATTTAGCTATTAAAATGTCAAAAATAATATTTTGTGATTTATATATAGTTAAAATTTTTTGATGTTCTCAATCTTTTATTTTTACTCACACACTTTTTATAGCTCGTAATATCTTCAATGTAAAATTAAAAAAATAAATTTATTGATTTCTAAAAACTGCGTTCATAATTATTTAATTGTATGTGTGAGTACTATTTTGTTATAATAGAAAAGTTAAATAATTTTTTGTAAAATGATTTAAAAATTAATTATATTTTTATATTTTTAATTTATATTTTTAAATAAATATTCATTCCTAAAAAATAAAATTTTAAATTTAATTTTTACAAATTCATATCTTGTATATTGTAAAATTTGACGAATCGGACCTAATTAGTCAACATATAAAAGTTTTGGGGTGAATTAGTTAAAAAAAATATTTTGGACTAAATTGAACTTTGCTGTAAGAGTAATCTTGGCTAATTGACTAGATTTACCAAGTTAGTAGGATAATTGACCAGAAAGTTAATTTATGGATTAATTGATCATCGCATCCAAGTTCAAAGAGCAAATTGATACTTTAGTCAAAACTAAAGCATAAGTTAATAAAGGAGTTGATTTGTCCATCATTTTTTCTCTTTTGCCTTGAAAATGTAGGTTTTATTATAATAGGTCCCTTCCTAGTATGCATGTGAAACTTATAAATCCTACAACATTGAACATAATAATTATACCAATCTATAGAGTTTATGAATGAATTAAAAATAATAAAATTGTCAAGTAATCTACTAATAATATAAAGTTGGATCCTTGATTTCATTGTTCAAACTACAATATAATTAACGCTTATGAATTTGATTCACTTAACAATTTTTCCACCTCTCCATTACAAAAGAATTACTATTGCTTCTCAGCAACTCTTATGCAAAGCGACATCGCTTTCTTCCACCTTTTTTTCTTTATTTTTTCCTTTCCTTTCCTTTTTTAATGAAAAGACAAAATTTCCCTTAATGTTTAAGAAAAAATGATACTTTTTTATAGTATTTACTAATTTTCTCTTGCATCAAATTTTTCATTTTGGAATTTAATTGCCTAGGAAAGGAAAATATTTTTGTTCTTTAGCAACCCCCCCCCCCCCCCCCTCCCCCCCTCCCCCGAGCAATTTGCTTTATCATAAATTTTATTGCATTTAATTCCACTCCATTTATGATGAAGTAGGGGGCAACTACCAACACCTAAATTTTAGACTGCTGGAAAATACATTTAAAACTCAATGATGATCATCAAATTATGAAAATGCATTAAAAATAATAGGATGGCAGAAATTTGAGTTAAAGCGACTTGACCTAAGTCTAAGGTTCAAGACATGTGAACTAAGTCTTTTAGACCTAATAAAATAGAGTCCAAGATGTCAGGTCTGGCCTAATTAGGAAGCCCATATAGAAAATAAGAATGAAGTCTTATTATTTGTAAGAATTAAGTTGATCACATCATGGATATGATAGAATTTTATCCTAAAAATAGGAAAAGGATTTATCTAAATAAAATAGAGCTATATCCTGGATAAGATAAAGAGATAATTAAAAAGGATAAAATTTGAATAATATTAATAATTATCTTGATTTATCCATTTGTACCTATAAATAAAGCTCCTGCAAGAGCATTAGAAGACTTTTTTGGCAGAGAGAATTTGAGAGAAAAAAGCTTAACACATTGTATTATTTTTTAGATTTTTTGAGACTTAATTAAAGTTGGCTAGACTTAGATGGTAATTGTGAGTTTCTTTCTAATATTTACTAAACAAAAAAAATAAGTTTTTAGGTCCCTTTACTAGAATTATAGTCTGCCATTCTGCCATTTGAAGTGTTGTTTCCTAACTATATTAGGTGCCCTGATGTTTCTATAATTAGGTAATGTATTCCTTTTCTTGATTTCTATTGATTTATGCAATTTCTAATTTCTTATCTTTTTTCTTCTTATCTTCTTTTTATTCATCTCTTTTTTGTTTTTAAAATTTGATTTTAAATTTATTTTGTATTCACTTCTGGATCTTTTTCTTTATTTTATGATTAAAGTAAGATTTAAAAAGAGTTTGTTTTAATTCAATGAAAATTGTTTTCAGAATTCTGTAAAAAAAGATTTGTCACCATTTCTATGTTTTGTCGTGGTACAAAGGTGAACACCTGATTGTACAGGTGATCAACTCTTCAGTGAGACAAACGCCTATGTGGACGGGCGACCGCCTCTGCAACTATTTTGAAACTTGTTTTTATTTATGTTTTCTTTGATTTTGTGTTTATGCATGAAAATAGATTTTAAATTTGATTCTGTTAACTTTTGTGAAAAAATAAATGCATGGTTAGACTTTGATTCATATTCTGTAATTAAATTAACTTGTAAATTGGTTTCTTGTTTGAAGTGGTGTGATTTAAGATTTGGTTTGCTTAGAATTGCATGATTTAAGATTTAATATGTTCTTTGTGATTTTGTGTTTATTGTTTGTTAATTTTCTTATTGGTTGTGGATCTAACCTTTTGTTTTGCAATATGGAAAAGGTTTAAGGATGGATTGTATTAATTAGGCCCACATAGTGAAGAGGCCCATTGCGATGGGCTTAAGTTAGGATTTAGAAATTTCCTGGATTGTAATATTTAATATCATTTCTCCTTCCTTCTTCTTTTAGAGTAGGTTAGTTTAGGTTTTTTTTGGGTTGTATTTTTAATTTCCTTTTTCCTTCCCTTTTTCTTTTGTTGTGATGGATGTATGATTTAAGATGCATATGATAACATAATAGGACACATATAATATGGTGGCATGTGTAAACCAGGTAAAATTTAAAAAAAATGGTATACACATCAATAAAGAAAACTTAAAGGCATGTGTAAACTTGGTAATTATTAAAAATGACATACGTGTAAAATTGTTAATATGTTTATAGATTTGTTTGGTTGTTTAAATTGCATATTACATGGAATAAGAAATTAATTAAAAGATAAACAATTACAATAGGTAAAATGCAAATAGAGGTTCAGTTTCTGAACTCAGTCTCTAAAGGTGGTTGCTAGGCCTCTATAGAATCCAGTTACCGCAATATTATGTTTCTTAATTATTATCCAGGTTGCAATTCATTCTCCGATTTTAGTCTTTGTGGCTAGTTTTGTACTCCTAAATGGGTTGTAAAGCCTACACAGTACTGTGATTGCTAAATAGATGGGCACGCATTAAATCCCGCCGCCTACAAATAACATATTTTAATTAATAGTTTTAATTGTTATTATAAAATACATTTAATTTAATATAAAATAGGAAAATTTTATTATATTTTTATCTTAGATTGATTATATTTTATTATACCAATTAAAATTATTGATAAAAATACATTAACTTATTTTATTGTTCAATACTTCTTATAAAATAGCCTAATTTAAAGAAATATTTGTTAAAAAATTTGTCTAATTCAAATTCAATTGAGTTTTAAAATTATTTAAAATATAACACAAGTTATAATATTGACAAAATTAATTGAGTTTTATTCATATAAAAATTATTTATTCATTTATGATATATTAGTTGAAATTATATATTTAAAATAATTAAGAATATTTAATTAGTTTTATTTATCATTGTTAATACAACTAATAATTTAAGAAAAGTATATTTTTTAAAATTATTTTTGTAAGTTATATAGTTTTTATGAAAGTTAAATAATAGAATAAGTTATTTATAAAAATAAAAATATTTTACTTAAAATATCAAAAACAATATTTTTATAATTTTAAAACTAAAATGTGAAAAAATTTGATTTGGAGAGTTAAATAAAAAATTTTTTTAACTGATAGATATAACAAAAGGGTTTTATTGTAAAAAAAATTATTATAGAACTTAATTAAAAAAAATAATATAATTTATAGGTCATCCCTTCTTAATTTTACACATCTACTTTCCACAAAAAAAAAGGCTCCAACCATCTTAAGGTCCATGAACTTTTTGGTTTTCTTTTGATTGATCCTTATTGAATTTTTATTTTTAATTGAGTCCTCAAACTTTTATTTTTCTAATTTTTACATCCTTAGCATAACGTTCATTAAAGTTAAACAGATTTTCTGTCAAATTATTGCCACATCATATTGTTTCCATTAAATTTGAACTTTTCAAGTTTCATTGATAGGTCCTTAATGAATTATTATATTTAATTGAGTCCTCAAACTTTTTTTTTTTTTTACATCCTTTAGTATACATTTTATGAAACACTTGTCAATAAACATTGTATAATGCAACTATCTAATAAATTTTTTTAAAATAATGAAATTAAGTTAAATAATAAAATTAAGTTAAATTATTTTGTAAATTTATTTTTAAAATTAATTAAATTTATGAAATAATTTAACTTTATTTTATTATTTAAAAAAATTAACTCAATTGTTAATTGATCGATGGATTTTAATTAAATTTTATTATTTAAATTTTATTATTTTAAAAATTAATATAATAAATATTGAAGTCAAGTTATACTTTATATTACAATATAAAATAAACTTATATTATTGATGTATATATTGCAATAAACTTATATTATAAAATATATATTACATATATAAAATAAACTTATAAATCAAAAGATATTGATACATAAATATTTTGATAAAAAAATGTGAAGTTAGCAATGTAAAAATTTCTATTATTAATAATTGAAAGTAAATTAAAATTATATTATTTAAGTATAAAACTAAATAACTAAAAAAATATGAAATTTAAAAAATGAGCTAAATTCGAGTTGAAGTCGAGTTTTTACGAGCCAATCTTGAGTCGAGTTTAAACTTATAAATAAAAAAATTCTACATGGTATAATTTTCATTAAATTAATAGTCGCATTACACAATATTTATTAACACGAGTTTCATAAATGTCTACTAAAAGATATAAAAATCAGAAAAAATAAAAATTCGAGGAGTCAATTAAAAACAATAATTCATTAAGGACCTATCAACTGAAACTTGAAAATTTTAATTTTAACAGGAAAATATAACATGGCAATAATTTGGCGGAAAATCTATTCAAATTTAACGAACATCAATGTAGGATGTAAGAATTAGAAGAGTAAAAGTTTGAGGATTCAATTAAAGACAAAAATTTAATAAGGATCAATCAAAAGAAAACTGAAAAGTTCAGGAATCTTATGATGGTTTGAGCCTAAAAAATGATAATAAGATTACAACCGATTTATCATCGGGATCTTGTAATTTTTTTTGTGACATTCCAGTACCATCTGATTTTAAATTAATAGTATTTTTGGGATAAAATTTATCACAACTCGTGATTTCTCTTTTTTCTCATATCCAAAAAAATTGATTTTTAATTTTAATCAAGTTCTTATATTTTTAGCATAGATTTAACAATATCATCATTATTCATAGTGTTCAACATTTTTTTTTTAAATAAATATATGAAAAAATTATTTTTGTTTTTTTCTTTTATTTATGTTGTTATTATCACTTAAAACTACTATCGATATATTTATCTTTTCTTCTTCTATTAAATTGTATAATTAAAATTTTAATTTTTTAAATTTTTAAATGATTAAAAAAAGAGAAATTATGAGTTATAACAAAATTTATCATCTAAATATTACAAATATAAAATCACATATTACTAAAGTGTTATAAAAAAGAAAAAAAATTTTACTATGGTGCAAATATTTGTATTTATATAAATAAAATTATAATCGTTAAATTAATTTTTATTTGATTACAACCATTAATTATTTTGATGTGTTAATACCTATAAAATATATCAATAATTATAATTAATTAAATTTTAATTTAACAATCTTAATTTCGATTGTATAAATATAACCGTTGATAATGTAGAATGCTTATCCTTGAGATGGTTGTGAGGGCGGATATAACGAGAGATTAACACGCTAAGACGCGGTCCATTCTCAGAAAAATCCAAAAGATTTGACTCATGGAAGACTTGGATAATGAACAATCTTAAATTACCTAATCGAAAAGAGGGGTAGCGGGAGGGGCCGGGCCAACGGTCACCAGTCACCCAATAGCAACTATTAGTGGTATATTCAAGGCGGTTGCTTGGGACCCACAATAACAGCAATATTGCTTTTCCTTCTCCATGAAATGGGAAAGAAATTAAATTAAATCCAAACAAACTAAAAGGAAGAAAAAAAAAGTCAAACATTACACTCTTTCCACATTACATGCATAACGTGTATGACATTCACAATCACAAAATCCAAATTTCATTGCCTTGCGCGTAGAAATTCCCTAACAATTAACATGTACACTCATCTCAATTTTGTTCAATTGGCACATAGAAGAGGGGAGGGTTCGAATACGAACCCCCTGTCTCAATAGACCAAAATTTTGTTCAACTTAGTTTAATATTTTTATACTTTTTTTTACAATAATACTTTTAATTATTTTGATTTGTAATTATTTTTATTTTATTTTTTAATCACTATTGATGAGAGTGTATGTTTATCATTAAAACATTATCATTAACAAAGTACATTTTACTTTGTAAAAATTAAAATAATCATAAAATGCACCAAAAATATAAACTTTTAACTAAATGACATTAAAATAATACATTTTGAAAAAAATATAAAATCTAAATCTTACATTTAAAAATATAAAAATTAAGAATTTGCTTAAAATGAAATAATTGCATAAGATTTTTTTTAATTGTGTTAATGAAACTCTTAATTTATCAGTGAAGATCATTCCGTCTGAAATTAATTTTTTGCTCTTTGAATGAACTTGATTGTACAAAAAATATGAAAACTTTTTTAAAAAAGCTTTAAGAAAGGAAATTAAAACCCTACACATATGATAAAAAAACACATAATTTTTATATAGAAAGACACGTATATTTCTACATAAAATACTTTTTCTAAAAAAATAAAAATCAGCAACAAAAAGCAACTCAAAAAATTTGTTTGATGATGTAAAAAGAAGTAAACGAAATCTAAACTATAACAAAAAAAAAATGGTGGTAGCAGTAAAAAAAAGTATAAAAAAATAAAGAAAATCATGATCTAAAAATTCAAAAGAGATAAGAAAGAGGGGAAAAACTAAAATATGTATAAAAATTAATTTAAAATGCATATATTTAATTCTTTATGTAACACCCGACCCCACCAATACCCTTATTAGAAGTCGCACACTTAACCTTCCTAACTTAAGTACTGATGTGACCGAGTATTACTTCTTACTTGATCATCAACTGGTTAACTCTTATAACTCAATCACTTTTATACACAAATTCACTATACAAGTCATTAATTACAACTGTTACCAAATATTCTATCTAAATAATATTCTTCAAACTCTTCACTACTCCTACTACCCTTATCAAAAACTTAGCTATCTTCCAGACAACCACTAAACTCTAAAAAATTAATAAAAAGGAGTGGTGAGTATTTCCAGCGGAAAATACTCAGTGAGTGAACAAAAATAACACTCCAGCTTAAATATAAAAGTTAAATCAGTTCATAATCAATTAATAAGAATCATTTAAAATAATTCTTTTAAACATTTCAATCAAATATCCCTTTCTAAAATTACTTTCTCATATAATACACAACACAGTATGATTTACCAAAGATATTCAAAGATCCCAAATTAATATATGTATCTAGCCCCAGGCAACAGATAAACATATATCTCGTATATAATCTTACATTTACAAAAGAGAATATATACCCGGCTCCTAGTAACTGCTATGCATACTTCCAACTTACGTTCAAAACGTAAGATGTGTACCCGATCCGCAGCAACTGTTATACACATTTATCAACATAACCACTTTACTTCCATAGGGTAGAATATGTACCCAGCCCCAGGCAACGATTGTACACTTTCACCAACCATATATTTACATATATGCACTCGACCCATGGCAGCAGCTATACACATTTATAGTAACATATGTATCCGGCCCCAAACATTGGCTGTACATATTTACCAGTTATACCATATCCCAGATATGGATTTACACCTATATAGTAGTATGCATATTCAGTCCTAGGCTTCGACTATACATAACTACCCAAGTCTGCCATGTCTCATATATGGAATCTCTAATTCTTAGTGTTATACACACTTAAGATTATAAACATAACTCAAAAATAATTTAATATTAACCAAAAAAAATTTAGCAAAATATATAATAAAATAAATAAATAAATAAAAGATATTATCCACTCACGAAATTGTCGGCTCCTTCTCCTTTTTATTCTCCTCCTTCCTTGTTGTTGTGGCTTCCTATATATATATATATATGTATATATTTTTTTTTAACGTTGGTACCATTTTCTTGTTAATGGAAATGGTACCATTTCCATATATATAGGCAAAGGATTTGCATGAATCATCCATGCCTAATCCTTGGGCCAACATGTGGCCCATTCTTCTTCTTCTTCTTCTTCTTCTTTTTCTATCAAGTATGGTGGTTTAAGCCATATTTCTATTTAACCCCTCAATTTAATTTATTTCAATTAAGTCCTTCCTCCAAACTTATTTTTATTACAATTTAGTTCTGACCCCAAATAACTTTAATTATTCGGGTACGGATATGACAATTCTCCCCCTCTAAAAAGAATTTCGTCCTCGAAATTCAGAGAATACTCATCATGTTATTACTAAAAATCTTTTTACCTTAATCTTCATTATATCCACAATTATATTCTCAAGAATTCTCTACATCACAACTCAATTTAATAATTTCTCATTAATATTCTCGTACTAATAATATATATTTTTCTTATTTATCAAAAGCATTGTTCTTACAATTTAAACGTCCAAACCTAAACTTTCAAAATGTGAGCTTTCGAATCTAAGTTTCATACCTAGGTTTTTAAACTTAGGCTCTGATACCAAAATTGTAACACCCGACCCCACCAATACTCTTATTAAAAGTCGTACACTTAACCTTCCTAACTTAAGTACTGATGCGGCTGAGTATTACTTCTTACTTGATCCTCAACTGGTTAACTCATGTAACTCGATCACTTTTATACACAAATTCACTATACAAGTCATTAATTACAACTGCTACCAAATATTCCATTTAAATAATATTCTTCAAACTATTCACTGCTCCTACTACCCTTATCAAATACTAAGTTATCTCCCAGACAACCACTCAACTCTGAAAAATTAATAAAAAGGAGTGGTGAGTATTTCAAGCGGAAAATACTCAGTGAGTGAACAAAAATAACACTCCAGCTTAACTATAAAAGTTAAATCAGTTAATAATCAATTAATACGATTCATTTAAAATAATCCTTTTAAAACATTTCAATCAACTCTCCCTTTCTAAAATTACTTTCTCATATAATACACAACACAATATGATTTACTAAGGATATTCAAATATTCCAAATTAATATATGTAACTAGCCCCAGGCAATAGATAAACATATACCTCAGTTATAATCTTATATTTACAAAAGATAATATATACCCGGCTCCTAGCAACGACTATATATAGTACCAACTTACGTTCAAAACGTAAGATGTGTACCCGACCCCCAGCAACGGTTATACACACTTATCAATGTAACTACTTTACTTCCATAGGGTAGAATGTGTACCCAACCCCAGGCAACGATTATACACTTTCACCAATCCTATATTTACATATGTGCACCCGGCCCCTGGCAGCAGCTATACATATTTATAGTAATATATGTATCCGACCCCAGGCATTGGCTATATATATTTACCAGTCATACCATGTCCCAGACATGGATTTACACCTATATAGTAGTATGTATATTCGGCTCTAGGCTTCGACTATACACAACTACCCAAGTCTGCCATGTCTCATACATGGAATCTCTAATTTTTAGTGTCATACACACTTAAGATTATAAACATAACTCAAAAATAATTTAATATTAACCAAAAAAATTCAGCAAAATAAATATTAAAATACATAATCAATAAATAAATAAAAGTTATTATCCACTCACGAAATTGTCGGCTCCTTCTCCTTTTTATTCTCCTCCTTCCTTGTTGTTGTGGCTTCCTCTATATATATATATATATATATATATATATTTTGTTTTTAACGTTTGGTACCATTTCCATATATATATATAGGCAAAGGATTTGCATGAATCATCCATGCCTAATCCCTGGGCCAACACGTAGCCCATTCTTCTTCTTCTTTTTTTTTCTATCAAGTATGGGGGTTTAAGTCATATTTCTATTTAGCCCCTCAACTTAATTTATTTCAATTAAGTCCTTTCTCTAAACTTATTTTTATTACAATTTAGTCCTGACCCCAAATAACTTTAATTATTCGGGTGCAGACATGATACTTTACATATAATAAACCATAAATTAATAAAATATATATATTTAAATAAATTATAATTATATTTTTTTATTTTTATTGATATATTGTTTACAATATTGTCATAATACATAAAAATATTACCTATTTTAATATTTTTTAATATTTTAATTTTTGAATATTGGTATATTTTAAACATGTTAAATGTTTTATAGATGTGTCATAATACTTTTAAATATCTTTTAATCTATATGAATTTAAACAAATAAAATGGGTTGTGTAGTGTAATTTTCTTTAGAAATTATATGCATTTGTATTTGAGATTTGAGATAACAATACTGTTAATTCTTAAATTATATCATTTTTTCAATTAAGTCCTATAAAAAAAAATTTACAATCAAGTTCTATAAGTTTTTAAAAAGCTTTCTGTTAGTCCTATCCATCCGTCAAAATAATTTTCCATTAGTCAACCATCAAAATCAAACTTTTTTCCATATTTTAGTCCTAAAATTTTTTTAAAATATTTTTTTCAACAATAATATTTTTATTTTTATTTATAACATATTCTATTATATTCAACTTTTATAATTACTATATAACTCACTAAAATAATTTTTAAAAAATAAAATTAAAATTATATATTTTCTTAAATTATTAGTTGTATTAAGAATGATAATGAAAACTAATTAAATAAACTTAATATTTAAATTAGGCTACTTTATAAGAAATATTTGAACAATAAAATAAATGAATATATTTTAATTGTTATAATAAAATATAATTAATTTAAGGTAAAATATAATAAAAATTTTCTATTTTATCTCAAATTAATTATATTTTATAATAAAAAAACAAAATTATTAATTAAATTATATTATTCTTTAAATATTTATTTCAAAATATCCTAATTTTAAAAATAATATAATTTTTCAAGTTATCTAATTGAAATACAATTGAGTTTGAAATTTAGTTAAAATCTAACACAAATTACAATATTGAAAAAACTAATTAAGTTTACCCAAGTATAAATATTTATTCATTTAAGATATATTAATTAAATTATATTTGCAAATAAATAAAAATACTTAATTAATTTTATTTGTCATTGTTTATAAAATAATTTAAGAAAAATATTTTTCAATTTTAAATTTTCTTAAATTATTTTAGTGAGTTATATGGTTATTATAAAAGTTAAATAGTAGAATAAGTAATAAATAAATATATTATTTATGTAAAATATAAAAATGACAAAATTTTATAGTTTTAGACTGATATGTAAGAAAAAAAATTGATTTTAAGGGTTGACTAACGAAAATTTACTTTGACTAACATATAGGACTAGTGGAAAGCTTTTTTAAAACTTATAGAACTTGATTATAAAAAAACTATTTGTAAGACTTAATTGAAAAAATGATATAATTTATAGGATTAACAATGTTGTTATCCCTTGAGATTTTAATACGATTAGTTAAATGAATCTTATTCAATTTGGCCATTTTTATTTTATACTTGTATTTCAATATTATTCATTTATAAATTGCTAACACAAATTGATGAATGTGAAACCTCCTCTAAACCTGCAAGCACAAGAGAAAGACTAGGATGAGCCTAGGATCCGTGATCCATAGGTTCTCCGATGCTTAAGTTAGAGAAAATATATTCAAGATGATCTAATAAAGAGGAATATGAACCTATATATAGGCATAAAAGAAACATACCTAATCTAACTCGAATTGGTATTTTGAAAATCCTTATCCTTTACTAATTAAATGACTTTATCCTTATTATATAATAATTTACATATGGACGTAAAGTCCTCTTTGGGCTTGAACTTCTGGGTTTGGGCTCATATAGGCCTTCTAGGACTATCAAAAGTCCCCCCCAATAGTATCGAATATTTATGTTCGAGAAAGATCATCGTCCTTTCATCATTTGAACCACTTGCTCAACTACTCTTTGACGAGTATAGGGATACTCGTTTATAAAATAGCTGAACCTTAAGAGATTCGTACTCTTATAGAACTTATTTTACGAGCATCTAAAGAACTCGTTAACCTTCAATGAGCCTCAAGACATTCGTATCTTGCATATGTTTAAGAATCGAATTTCCTTTGGAACTCGAATGTCTTATAAACTTTAACCTCCGAATCCATCCTTGTATTGAAGGAACTGGTCAATCTAAGCGTACGAACATACAGATTGCTATTGAGTTTCCACGTGTCCTAGTGTTCTCTTTAATCGAGGAAACTCTTCAAATTCTCTTGCGACGTTTCAATACTTTCGTATTCCTAGCGTACCCTTTATTTTATCAAATGGCAATTTATAACTATTGAGGGCATTTGAGGAATACTAAAATTATTCTTCCATTATAAATTTATTATTCATCACTTTCACTTTACTTCAAAGATTCTCTTTCTAAAAACCTTTGCCTTCTCTCTAGAATTTTCTGGTAATAGGAAGCTTGTATCTTCAATTCTTGAGGCTCCAAGGTCACTTTCTTTCCCTCTTTCTTTCATTTTAATCTTTAAATTTAAACGTCTCTAAATTATTTTATAAAATGGCTCCTAGATTGCCTTTAGATCCTTCTGAGTTCCCTCCCTAACTCCTTAAGGGAGTAATCCGTATGTGTAGGAATAAGTATAAGATTCCTAAAGAATACAAGTTATTCTAGGCCCACTCCTATATTAAGGCCCATCACAACCCAAACAAGGAAGGCAACCGTAATAGGATAGTCATCTATGTTGATCAACTAGAGGAAGGCCTTCTGTTCCCTTTAGATTCCTTCCTTAAAGAGTTCTTTCGTGCTTATGCTATAGCCCCAGGACAGTTACATCCTAATGGATATAGGTTTCTAATAACCTTCTGTGGACTAGTTCATTTGTAAGGTTGTGAACCCTCGGTACAGATGCATACATGTTTTCTTTAATAAAAAAGAAGGGTGATCTGACCTATTTAATGTCTACCATATCTGGTTTTAGCTTATTTTAAAAATTGGTTGATATTAACCGATTTTAGAGGAATCGGTTCTTCATTATTGAGCATGAATCTGACTTCCTCAATGTTCCAACAGTATGGGCAAATGAAGCCTATATTATAAAATGATCTCTGGAGCTTAAAGAAAATGATCTTCCTGTACTTGTCGAGCTTCATTTTTAATGTTTCACGGTGGAACCTTCAGCTAACACTTACATTGAGAAGTTCGCCTATAGGCACGAGCATCCAATGGATGTTGGTGTTCATAGTATCATAGGTGATGTTGAAGAGTTTAAAGGTATTTTCTAACTTCTTTTTTACTTTTTGTAGATGGCTTATATCATTGATGATTTCATGGAGGGTATTGATGATTGTGTAGATGAGGCCGTCTGCTGAGTGTCAAAGATTACGAAATTTCACTATCTTCTAAGGTTACTGCCGATCCTTCAAAGAAATAAAAGGGGAAACAGCCAAGGGACTCCAAAGATACCTACAAGCCTACCGTAGATGGGGGTGAGATTCATTTTAAGCGACCGAGAGTCGAAGGGCACCCTAATCCTATCCCTTGGTTTGAGAGTCATATAGAGAATCCGAGCGAGTTACGAGGTCATCTCTCCAAATGCTTACGACTGAAGAGAGACATGGCTAAGTGGGAGTGTTCTGATAAAAATGATCTCAAAAACCAAATGTTCCTAAGTCTTCTTGAGGTAATCAACTTGTATTATAATTGATGAGTTATTTATGTTGTTATTAACTGTTGTTCCTTTTGACAGGCTACGTAAGGGATCCTACAGATGGATGATGTTCGCTACCTTCACAAGAGCGAGTGTAACCTGAATAAACAAAAGATTAATGAGTTAAGGATTGAGCATGAGAGCGAGCTCTAAGGAAAGAAGGAGATTCTTGACACTATCCGAACTGAGAGAGATACAGCCCGTGCAGCGAGGGATAGTGCTCTTTCGAGCTTGAAGCAAGAGAAAAAGGAAAATGAGGATCTTCAAAGCTCTTTTTTTGACTAAATAAAAGAGTCACTAATCAAGATAAGGAGATTTAGTAACTAAAAGAAGCTTGTCAGGGTGAGAAAAAACTATTCAAAGGGATTACAACCAACTTTATATAGGTGCTAAAAATGGAGTGCCAAAGGGTACTCATACAATAACATTCTAACCTTGACTTTACCCCAATTATCAAGATCATACTTCGTGAATTAGGTGAGATGGTTAAAAAAGAGAGATTAGTTATGGTCCCAAGTATGGGAAGTCAATCTGCAAATCCTACAGATGCTACTAAGAATATTAGTGATAAGTCCTCTAGAGTTGCAGACATTCGTGTTGAGGAAACTACTGCTGTTATCGAGACTCCAGTTCTTGCTCTTCCGATTCAGAAGGATTTTATAATTGAATGTAATAGGAATGTACTTTTAACGAGGAGCTTAACTGTCATTTTGAATCCTTTTGTAAATGAGTATTCGTTAATGAACTTTGACTATTTTGATTTCCATCTCTTGTTAATGAATTCCGTTATCGTTATATTCGTGAATAAATAATGAGGATCCTTTCAAATGCTTAGTTTGAATTTTTATGAGTATCTGGGACTCGTATATATTTAAATTTCAAGGTTACGAGTTTCAAGGACTCGTATATTTTGATTTGTATGAGTATCAAGGACTCGTATGTTTTAAATTTTACGAGTATCAAGAACTTATTATTTTTTACGAGTTTCAGGAACTCGTATGTTTTAGTTTTTACGAGTATCAAGGACTCGTATGCTTTAAATTTTATGAGTGTCAAGAAATCATTAATTTTTACAAGTTTTAAGGACTTATACGTTTTAATTTTTACGAGTATTGAGGACTCGTTAATTTTTATGAGTTTTAAGGACTCGTACGTTTTAATTTTTACGAGCATTAGGGACTCATATGTTTTAGTTTTTACGAGTATTAAGGACTCATATGTTTTAAATTTTATGAGTATCAAGAACTCGTTAATTTCTACGAGTATTAAGGACTCGTACATTTTAATTTTTACGAGTATTAAGGACTTGTTAATTTTTATGAGTTTTAAAGACTCGTACATTGGTGTTTGATTGTCCTTATAGACGAATTCATTCGTTTCTTTAATTGGAAAGAATATTATTTTATTTAACTTGCCATTTACAAATCAATTGGGTTTGCTAACCCGTATATTCCAGACATCTATTGGTAATATTTCCTTAAATTATCTATATTCCAATATCTAGGAATGGTATTATTGTTTATGTCAGCGAGTCTATAAGCTCCTTTATTGGTTGCTTCAATGACCTAGTATGGGCCTTCTCGGTTTAGTTCCAGCTTTCTAGTTCCTACGTTTCCTTTTCCAATCTCTGCCTTTCTTAGGACTAAGTCTCCAACCTTGAAGGCTCTAAGACGAACTCTTTTATTGTGATATCGAGCAATTTATTGGCATCTAGCTTCGGCTACAACTGCAACTTGTTCCCTTCTTTCCTTCAGTATATCTAATGAGATCTTGCAATTGTTTCCATTTTCTGGTTCGTCCAAGTCTTTAGAGACTCTTAAAGAAGGAGATCCTATCTCGACTGGTATCATAACATCCATTATATACGCTAGGTGAAAATGTGATTCTCTAGTTGCACTTTTTGGAGTAGTGCGGTATACCCAGATGACATTGTATAGTTCATCTACTCAATCTCCCTTTTTATCATCAAGATGCTTCTTGATGCCTTGTAGAATAATTCGACTGGTTACCTCCGTTTGTCCATTTATTTGTAGGTGAGCTACTGAGGTGAATCATAACTTTATATTGAGATCGAAATAAAATTGCTTGAACTTAATGTTGTCAATTTATTTTTCATTATATGTAATAGGTGTATAGGGGATTTTGAATCTACATATTATTTCTTTCCAAAAGAAATTACGAACCCTAGCTTTGGTTATTATCGGAACTGCTTTGACTTCTACCCATTTAGTGAAATGGTCGATAGCCATAATAATGAACTTCCTTTGCCCTGATGCTGAAGGGAAAGGTCCAAGTATATCCATTTTCTAAATAGCGAAAGGCTAAGGGCTGCCAATGTGACTTTGTATATGAGCAGGTGAATGTACTAACCGTGAATATCTCTGATATTTGTCACAGTTTTGTACTAACTTTTGTGCATCCTATGACATCATAGGCCAATAGTAACCCTGTATAAGAACTTTCTTGACCAAAGTTGCCTAGGCTTCATGAGCTCCGCATATACCTTTATATATCTCCCTAAGGACATAATTTTTTTCCTCGGGTGATACGTATTTGCTCCATGGGTGACTGAGTGATCTACAATATAAGTTCCCATCCTGTAACGAATATTGGGTTGCTTTGATATGAGTTTTTCTAGCCTGATCCCTATCATCTGGTAATTTTCCTGAGTTTAGATACTTGGCTATAGGTTTCATCTATTCGGCTATCTCGTATGTAGTGAACACTTCATTTTTCTCTATTGATGGATTACTGAGTTCTTCTTTAAGCTTGAGGTTTTAAAATACAGATCCATTTTCTACTGTAGATTTTACCAATATATCAGCTTCGTTCTCACTTCTTGGGATTTGGACTAAGCTCCATTGTCCCCCATTTTCTTCCATCCTTTGTAGAAGTGCATGAGCTCTTTCTGAATACTTAATCATACTCAGGTCTTTTGCTTTGAAAGTCCCTTTCAGCTGATTAACTACAAGCTGAGAATCACAAAGTATTTTGAGGCTTTTTGCTCTTATTTCATTTGCCAACCTTAAACCGGTGATCAAGGCTTCATACTCTACCGTATTGTTCATGGCATGATAAGTCATTATGACAGCATATTTAATTTTTATTCTTTCAAGTCCTACCAAGATGATTTTAGCACCAGATCCTTACTTTCCGGATGTACCATCTATGTACATATGCCATAGGGTTTTTTCATTACTGAATCCCTCGACTTCAATCATTTTTTGTATGAAATCAAATAACACTTGGGCTTTTATTATAGTTTGTGGTTCGTATGATATATCATGTTCCCCTAACTGAACTGACCATTGAACAAGTCGTCCAGACGTCTCTGGTCTTTGTAAAATCTTCTTGAGAGGCTGGTTTGTTCTCACCACTATTTTATAAGCTTGAAAATAGTGGCGGAGCTTCCTTGCTGTGTGTACTAAGGCAAATGCCAGTTTGTCCATCTTGGGATAACGGATCTCTAATCCTCGAAGAACTTTACTCACATAGTAAATTAGGCTTTGCTCTCCCCAATCTTCTCGAACTAGTACTGATGCTAAAGATTCATTGCCCAACGACAAATAAAGGTATAGGGTCTCTCCTGGGGTTGGTATGCTCAATAAAGATAGGGAAGCTAGAAACCTTTTGATGTCTTCGAATGCTAACTAACAATCAGCATTCCATTCAAACTTTTTAATGTTCTTAATGCTCGGAAAAAGGGAAGACATTTCCTTGCCGAACAAGACATAAACCTTCCCAAAGTAGTGATTCGTCCATTTAATTTTTGTAGCTCATTTAGTTTTGTGGGTGGCCTCATGTTAACAATTGCTTTCATCTTTTCTGGATTTACTTCAATTCCTCTTTGTGAAATCATAAAACCTAAATATTTTCCTGCCTTAACCCTAAAAACACACTTGTCAAGATTAAGTTTCACTTTATATTGATCAAGCTTCTTAAAGACTTATTCCAAGTCTGTAGGATGGTCTTATAATGTTTTGCTTTTGATAATCAAGTCATCCATATATACTTCTAGAGTTTTACCTATATCTTCCTTGAAGATGAAGTTCATGAACCTCTGATATGTAGCTCATGCATTCTTGAGACCAAAGGGCATTACGTTGTAATAATATAACCCTTGATGGGTTATGAATGATGTCTTTTCTTGATCTTCCTTCTTTATGGGAATCTGATGATATCACTGGGTAGCATCAATAAAGCTATACATCCCATGACAAGCGGTTGAATTCACCAACTGATCTATAGTTAGTAGAGGATAACTGTTTTTAGGATATGCTTTGTTCAAGTTCGTGTAATCTATGCACATTCGATATTTTCCATTCGACTTTCATATGAGCACAACATTGGCGAGCCATTCAGGATGTGAGACCTCCCGAATAAATCCTACTTCCAGCAATTTGGTGGTTTCAGATGCTATGATCTTTTGTCTTTCCAAAGCAAAGTTCCGCTTCTTTTTATTAATGGTTTGATAGAGGGATCAATACTTAAGCTATGAGCGACCACATTTGGATCAATTCCTACTATCTCTGATGCTTGAGTAGCAAAAGTACTTTCATGGCTTTATAGTACTCGTTCAATATCCTTTTATATTTGGTCAGACATTTCCCCTCTAATCTTTATTATCTTACCATTACCAAGTTTCACTTCCTTCAGGTCCTTGACTAGCTCAGGTTTTACCCCTTATTTTTCAATATCAATATTAGCTTTAATCGGAAAGGCTTCTAGTTCATCTTTAGTAACTAGCTGATAGAATTGCCTAGCAGCTTCTTGATCTCCTTCGATTACAATAACTCATCCTAGGATAAGAATTTTCATTGTCAAGTACCTAATACTTATTATTGCACCTGTTTCCCATATAATCGGTCTTCCAATAACTCCATTATTGGCCAATCGAGTATCTACTATATTGAACAAAGATTTTATTATAGTGTGTTCTTCTGAGTCTCAATTTCTAAATTTTATGTCTAACTCAACACTACCCATTGGTTGGACTGTTCCTCTATAAAAGCTAGTTATTGGATTAGAGATAGGTTTTAATTCTATTGACGAGCCTCCCATTACTCAAAAGGCTTCCCAAATTAGCAAATTAATCGTGCTTCCATCATCTACAAGTATCCTCTTAACCAAGTAATTTTTAATGTAAGTGATAACTACCAATACATCATTATGAGGTTGTTTGACATGAAGTCCATCATCATGACTAATAGTGATAGTTGACTTGGACGAATTGACTCCTACCATGCACACATTTTTCCTTAATCTCTTCTTCTTCTGTAACATCCGTATCCTTGAACCGGATTATTTTGAAGTAATGATAATTAAGGAATATTTATTATGTTAAGTAAATATTAATCAGAGTTAATTGTCATTTTTGAATAGATGATTAAGAGATCAATTATATTGTGTTAAGTTGATATTAAATAGAAATTTATTTTAAGGTATGTAATTTAAGTTGTTAAGAGTTAAAATATTATTGTTGTGGAAAATAATAAGAATAGAATATAAGATATTAAATATGAAGTTAATTGAGTAAAGTTTTGGAGGATGAAATTGGAAAGAAAGAAAGGATTAAAGTGCAACAAAAGGAAGTAAATAAGTTAGAAAGAAAGAAAAGAAAAGATAAAGGGCTAGAATGGAAAGAAGGTAGTGGAGTGGTTGGCTTCTGCAGGAAGAAGAAAGGAAGAAGAAGAAGAAAAGGAAAGGAAAAGAAAGAAAAAAAAAAGAGGAGAAGAAGAAAGTGGAAGAGAAGAAGAGCAAGTGGTCTGGAATAGAGAATTCGAAATCAGAAGGAAGAATTTTGAATTTCAGCTGGAGAAATAGGTGAGTGGCACATTCAATTTAAGTTTTAGTTTTAAATGTTGTTGATTTGAATTTGAATTTAAGTATATGAAATTGATGTTTAAATGTTAGAATTAGACATAATTATGATGTATACATGTAGTAAATATGTTTAAGATCATTAGTTGTGTAAATTCTGAGCCTTTGGATGTTGGAAAATTAAATTTTTATTAAATTTTTGATGCTGCTGTCGACCCAGAAGGCCAGAGGGCGGCACCTCTGTGCTTGGTGGGTGGTGCCTCCGTGATGAAGCCGACGCCTTTGGAGGGAATTCGGCGCCTCTGCATGTGTGATCAGCACCTCTGCATGTGTGGTCGGTGCCTTTGCACATATGGTCGGCGCCTCCGTGAGTGAAGCCGGCGCCCCTTGCGCAGAGCCCACGCCTATGCACCGTGAACCACACCCGATTGCATTTGTTTTCAGTTCAATTGAAGCATAACCATGCACCGAACATTAGAATAACATTTCAAAATATTTGAAATGTTAGAAAATGATTTTAATCTTTAAAGTTGGATATATTGATGAACAATCAAAATTGGATGGTCGAGACGCGCAGCGTTGCTTAAGAAGGACCTAACTTTCGGCATCGGATGAGCCACGGGGCCCGTAATATATCAAATCAAAGCTAACTCAGAGAGCTATATGGACTTTATTAAAGGAATCCGAAAAACTCCATTTTAATGTTCAAATTCGACCATTTAGGCCTCCATTTGGGGCTTCAAAGTTTTAGTTAAAATTATAGTTTTAAGTGTGCATGGCACTAGAAATTAGAGAGTCCATGTATGAGGCATGGCAGAATTGGGTAGTTATGTATAATTGAAGCCTAAGGCCGAATACACATCCTACCATATAGGTGTATACGATCTTACTCCTTCTTAGTAAGGACTTATTAACTTGAGAAGTAGAATAATGAATTATGAGAATTTTAAAGTCTCCGAGTAGAGACTAAAGTATATTCATCAACAATGAGGACGGGAAGATAATGGAATAAGGGAATGATAATTAAAATTAAAGTAACTAATATAATCAAGTGGAACTAATATTTCAATTCTAAAGGAAAGGAATGATGAGATGTTAAGTAATTATATATATATATATATATTCAACTTTATTCCTTTTTGGTAAGGATAGGTTAATCTAGAGATGGGAAGTTAAGCGGAAACATTTTAATATTCAATATTTTAGTTAATAAGGATGATGTTCAAGTATTCAATATAGAGACTAAAGATTCAAATACTCCAATGGAATCCAATATGAGAAAATATAGAAGTCTGAGAATGAGGTTCTATAAGAAAGGCTCAAGGAAATGCAAGTGATGCTAGAATACTCGAGAACTCCTAAAAGAAAGTGATGTAGTTTTAATGGAATATAACTCTAAGGATTAGAGATTTCTTATTTGGGACATGGAAGGATTGTAGAGATGTATTCTTGAAGCCGGGGCCGAGAACACCTAATATCATGAAGAGATAAATCCATATTTGAATAATATTTATAGTCGTTGCCTATGACCGGATACACATAATAACATATAGGATTATGGTTAAATAGCATATACATAAATTTATAATTGAAGTTAATAAATATGTATAGTCGTTGCCTGTGGTCGGATACACATGTTACTATAATGTGAGTGGGTATATGTGCATAGCCGATGCCTGGGGCCGGATGCATATGATATTGCATAAGAGTTAGTTAGTGGAAGTATATAGCTATTGCCAGGGACCGGATACACCATGTATAGCCGTTGCCAGGGGCCGGGTAAATGTATGTATAGCCGTTGCTAAAGGCCGGGTGCATGTATACACAGCCGTTGCCAGGGGTTGGGTGCATAAATTGTTATGAAGATGTAAGATTACATCTGAGATATATGTTAGAGCTATTGCCTGGGGCCAGCTATATATATCAGGTTAGATTGACCTTTGAGTCATTTTGGGCTTAAGTGCTGATCACACTTAAGTAATGCTATCATGGGTATTGAATATGAATGAACACTTACGAGATATTATAGTGTTGAATGATATTGCACTTAAGATCATGTGTATGTGCATGAAGTACTCCTAGTTAATCATGTTCAATGGATGGTGTATGTGGATAATGATCTTGTTGTTAGTATGTTAAAGTATATTATCAAAGAATGTGTGGTGAAGTGTTGATTTATTTTATTTAATAAATTATCTTTTAATATACTACTTGAATTAGTGATGAATTATTTTATGTCTGAATTTCTGTTTATATGAGAGAAAGGTTAGTTAGTGATGCTATTAGATATTAATATAGAGTATTTATTTAATACTGATGGTTATTGAATCCCTATTATTTCAGTAAATAAATACGTATACAAAAGGAAATTTTATGAAATATTCGAACAAGTAATGGATGTGGTTGTTTTTGAAAATTGAGATTTATTTGAATGTGAATAAAATATTTGAAGTTCATTAATTTTTATTGTTGAAACTACTGGAAGTTGGATTTAAAGATTTCTTATGATAATGTTTCAAAATAATGTTTTATCCACTCACTGGGTAATTTTCTTTTAAAATTACTCACACTCATTTTGTTTTAAAATTTTCAGTATAGGTGTTTGATTACTGCTTAGTCAGCAGCTGAGAGATGACAGTGCCGCGGACCTCGACAATAAAGAAAATGGACAATTCTAGAAGTATTAGTGATTGACATTAGATTTTGTTAAGTAAAATAATGTAAATCTTGAGTTGTATAAAGAGATGTAAATCTTTGTAATAGCTTTTAAGTTTAGTATTTGCTTCTTAAAATATTATTGTTAAGAGATTCTTTACTATCAAAAAATTCTTTAATTATGTCTATTAATGGAGTAATTAGTGTTGAGGGTATGACATCTTCCCTCTTGATGTTGATTCACCACTAATAATCATATTTATCACTCTTGATACATCTCTACGAGTCTTTTTAGTATCTTTTTAATTGTTAGTTCGTGTATCTGAACTTCGTTGTCGTTTTAGAGCATCCTCGGTGGATTTCTTCAAGGAACTTGCCCTCACCAATCATTCTATCTCAAGCTTAACGTCTCGACATTCGTCCGTGTCGTGACCATGATCTCAGTAATATCTATGGTACTGATTCTTATCCCTTATTCCGATAGAAAGTGGGTTGAGCTTTCGAGGACTTGGTATATCTATTCCATTCTGTTTGATCCATATCAGGATCTCTAATCTGGGGGCGTTCAAGGGGGCATACTTTTTATCATCATTTCTTGGCCCAATGCTTGAGTTAAACTCTTTCTTCGTGCCTTTTTTCTCATCTTTCCTCTTCACCCCCTTTTCTTCACTTTTTTTTCTCCATATCTCTCTCCTATCTTCATCCAAATCGATTAGCTTTATTGCAATAGCCATTTCCTTTGGAAAAGTTTATGATTTCTTTGTCATTATTTTATCTCTGAGCTTTCTAATCTTTGTTCCATATTTTAATGCGTCTATTGCTGCTTCATTACTCAAGTGCTCAATTTGCATATCAATTTTGTTGAATCTATCAAGGTAATTTCTGAGTGTCTCATTATCACCTTGTTTACAGAGTCGCAGATCGTTTATGCTTTTTTTAGGCGAGATGTTCGTGATGAACCGAATCCTAAATTGTTCAACTAACTCCTCAAAGATAGCTATGGAGTTCTTTGGGAGTCTATGAAACCATCTCTGAGCTATATTTGTTAGCATAGTAGGAAATACTCGACACATAATAATATCATTAACATTCTACAACATCATCTTTAATCGGAACATAGAGACACGAGCTATGGGATTAGCAATCCCATCATATTGATCTAGAGACAGAACCTTGAACTTTGAAGGTATTTAAGTTGCCATTATACTGCTGATGAATGGAGTGCTACCATCTATTATACATTTCTTAACCTCGTTTGGTCCTGTTCGGACTCTATGCATTGCCTCTCTCAATTGACGATTAAAATCAGTCCTATCTCTTATAGGAGTTTCAGAATCAGCTTCATGTTCTCTACTGGACTCATGTCGTGGTTGACTCCTATTTCCACGTGACTCACCATGCTCATTCCTAGGTGGTGTTCGTCCATCTTGCTGAGAATCACCAACGGCTCCGGTTGGTATTGCAGATGTAAGGGGACAAGGGATACCCCCGATTTGAATTCTAGTCCCAGGCTCCTGAGTAAGGTATAATAGCTGTTGTTGCACAAAGTGAGATTGAGATTTGAGACTGTTTACCCATGCCTCTTTATACAATGGAGGTAAATTTGCTGGAATGAACGATTAACTTGCTTCAGCCATATTGGACGGAGTTGAAAATTCAGGAGGATTTAGGAAGAGGACCGTTAGAAGTGATCTTGTCATATGTTGAAAAGGAGCATAATATGATGGAGATGACCCAATTGACAATCCTCATCATGAATTATTTGATGATAAATTCAATGGTGGTGTGAATGGTTCAGAAATTACTATCCGAGGCTGAGTGAAATTCTCTTCTTGAATAATTGGTGGATTTGTAGGCGCAGATGTTGTTAATGTGGCAAAAGATATTCCTTGTGACAACGATGGTTCTGAAACGTTAGCCATATTGCAGAGTGTTGCTCCAATGAACTAAAGAAAAGCTAAAATTGAGAAAACAAGAATGACTTCCCACAGACGTCGCCAATTGATGAATGTGAAATATCCTCTAAACCTGCAAGCATAAGAAAAAGACTAGGATGAGCCTGGGATCTGTGATCCACAGGTTCTCTGATGCTTAAGTTAGAGAAAATATCTTCAAGAACCTATATATAGGAATAAAAGAAACATACCTAATCCAACTCGAATTAGTATTTTGAGAATCCTTATCATTTTACAAATTCAGTGACTTTATCCTTATTATATAATAATTCTTATATTGACATAAAGTCCTCTTTAGGCTTGAATTTCTGGGTTTGGACCCATATAGGCCTTCTAGGACTATCATAAATTATTATCCCCAATAATAATTTAATAATTACTTCTTTTCAAAGATATCTTGAAAATGCATTATTCGCGTTTTATAGTTTTTAATTTAATTTTACCTGATTTAAAATGTAAAGACTATTTTGTGCTAAAGTCATTTGACCTTACTATCAGTTAAAAAAATATAAATAGTGTTTGAAAATGCACTATTCGCATTTTAAATATTTTTTGTAATTTAGTGTTTGAATTAATAAAAAGTTTTTAATTAGTGTTTTTAGTAAGTTTTATAAGTTAAACTTTTTATGTGGCAAATTTTAATAGTAAATTAATTTAATACTTTTATTTTATATAATCTTCATTTTCTATATAATCTTCATTTTCTTATTAGTTTTAATTTACTCTAATTATTTTTTAAAAATTAGTAGAATTAAAAAAAAATTTCAAACTAAATTTGAAAAAAATAAACTATTTTTTTTTTTTGTTAATTGTAATGGTTGAATTTTAATTTTCCATTTCATTTTAGTTGAGTTTAAATTTACCATTCATTTACCAAAATTCAAAAAATAATTATTATGCCTTTTATTTGATTAATTATAATGATTTAAATTTTTATTTCATTTTAGTTAAATTACACTAAGAAATTAAATATTATTTTTGTGAGATCCCACATCGGATGGAAGTGGGTAGTTGGCATGCCTTATATGGGTGCAATGCCCCCTTCCTCCATGAGGCGCCTTTTGAGGACAAAACCGTGAGGGCCGTTGCCTGGGGCCGGTGCCAAAGCGGACAATACCTCGTGGG
>CATIWO010072436.1:0-13199 GCA_949673435.1 Macaranga tanarius | reverse complement strand
AATTAAAAATTAATATAATTTGAATTCAAATTTAAATTATAGAAACAAAGTTATTAAAATAATAATTTATTACTATCCATTTTCCATTCTTTTCATTTTTCATTCCTCCAAATCCAAACAACACAAGAGAAAATAAAGAAGGAAAAATGAATTTATTTTCCTTCATATTTTCCTCCCTATTTGCTTTCCTTCCTTTCCAAACATAGCATAAATCTCAACTATTATTTACTTAGAATATTTATAACCAAAAGAAGGATATATTTTGTGTGGCTTTTTCCACCCAAAACTAAAGACTAAAAAGGAAGAAGAAGAACCAGTAGAGTAGAGAGAGGTGAGAGCAAAAGTAGGTGAAGAGACATAACTTTTTTTTTTTTTGTTACACTATATTTGTAAAGTGTAAATTTTTTGGATGTTAATAGTTATAGCCTTATAAGTCAAATGTTATATATGTTGGGCCTTTGGCCATTATTTTTTGTAATAGCTTGGGTAGCCCAAATGTATTTATTTATGGGTATGAAATATATTTACTTTTTTTGGGCTCCAATAATATAGCCCATAGTATTGGCCCAATTAAATAGTCCAACCTGATTAATCGAACCAATCAACCCAATTTTTTAACCAAACCAAACCGATTATTCTACACAATATTTTACTGCAATTCAGTGCTATTTTTCTATAACCAAAAACCGTTCGATTTTATTTATTTTTCACTCGAACCAAACCGACCCGCCCGTTGTACAACCCAATTATAACATGCACTGTCAACTAAAATTTTAATTAATTTATTTATCCATTATCATCCTTCAAGACTTCAAGTCAAATAATAGAACAAAGAAAAGTAGAAAAGGTGGGACAAGTTCACGTGAATGCATAAAGTTATTAAGGGCGTGTTTGGTTAAAATGCTAGAAGTGTACAATTTGATTATTTTTATAATTAAAAATTAACTTATAATAAAAATTTATTTTATATTTTATAATTTTGTAGATAACTATAACATTTATTACCTTATTTTTGCAAAAAAATTTTGGAAGTGACTTAATTTATCAAATTACCATAAATATGTTGTGATATTAAGAAAATATGAAAAATGTAATAAAATGTCTTTTTTTAATTTATAAATAAAAAAATTTTTTGAATAAAAACAAGATGTAAGATAAGTATATTTACTGTGTAATAAGTTAATTAAAAATTTAAAACTATACTTATTGTGTAACGAATCCTTTATTAACCTGTAAATATTATGAAATATGAAAACAAAAAGAATGAATTTTTCATTTTTATTTGTAACAATAAATGAAAATGGAAATAAAATATTTCACTTAACATTTTTTTATTCTTAATAATTTAATTTCAAATGTTTATTTCACCTATACAAAAAGTAATTATTTCACTTTTATTTTGATTATTTTTCTTAAAATATTACCTATAAAATATTAATTTCAAAGTATGTAACAAGTAATTACGTCATTTTTTTATTATTTTTAACAAAAATTCCTATAATTTATTAATTTCAAGATAGAAATAGAGATATTTTTATGGTTATTTTATTTTTTTTAAATAAAATTTATTCTGTTAATAATTACCGTTAAATGATAAAAAATACTCTTATTTTAAAATATAAAATTAAATTAAATTAAAGTATTTAAAAAATAAAATTACTCTAGAATCTTCTATCAGCAAACCAAACAGGCCCACAATCAACTGACCTCAATTATCTACAATAACAATGAATTTGATAAGAGAAAAGGTAAGAGGTTCAATCCACACTTCCGCGAGTATACAATACTATAATACTCTCCTCTTTTAACACATCACTCAACTGTAACTGTACAAATATAACCTGTCATGTTTACAATTAAATTTTTTTATAAAAATAAAATAAATATAATGAATAAAAACATTTTAAACCCTAAAACAAAAATAATTTTATTCATAAATTGAATTTCTTATCTTAATCTTGCAAATTAATTAAAAAAAAAAAAAATCATAAGCAGCCAATTACATCACAGTGCACGCACACTACACATACATAGTAACAGAAAAAACAGATTTCAAAATTTACTGCATTTGGTTGTTACGCGCGGAGCTGAAATTGAGTGGGCGTTTTTTTTTAAAAAAAAAAAAAATTTCCATATTTGGCGTTAATTTTTGTTTTTAATTAACTAATATTAATATTATTTATTTAACCGTTTCACTAGTGCATCTCACCATCGTCATCAACAGCTCTCTCGCAAATTCAGATTCTCAGTTAACTTAAACAGAATCTCACAAAATTTCTCTGCTTTGTCACCGTCGCCAAACGTTCGGATTCGCTTCCTTCCTGCATGTAAGTTTTTTTCATTATTTTTTGAGCTTCATTTCTGAATTTAATTTCGAGTTTTTTTTGGCTCTAATTCCTATTTTTTTGGATTAAATTGGTGCCAGAAACGGTTTTGTTTAATTGCAGGGAGGAGGTGAATTATTGGTATAAATTACTGTTGGAAATCTACTTGTAGAGGTGATTAATTTCTTTCAATTCACAGTCTCATTATTTTGGTCTGTGAATCTGTTTTTGTTGATTATTGTTTGTGTTTTTTTTTTACTGTTTGATTAAATTTAAGTTTATGATTTTGTTGCTGTTTGGTTTAATTGCACCCTAATTACTCACTGACTTGCTTTTAATAATGTTTCTTTCTTTTTCTTTGTGTGTGTGTCTGATATGCAAAAATAAAAATAAAAAAATAAAAAAATCACACTTTTTTTTGTTGTTGTTGACTGCTTAGAAACAAATTTGGCATTTTAAGAGAAAGAGAATTGTGGGGTTTTTTTTTATTTTATTTTATTTTGTTTAGTAATGTTGAATTGAAGGGTGTTTAGGGTTTTGTTTATAATTCTTGTAATTGGCTCTTTGCAATGTATGGCAAGAATGAGTGCGAGAGCCATAGAGTTTGGGATGAAAATGTTAGTGAATGTTTTTACCAAGCATGTGTTCTGTATATGGTTAGCTATTGATAATTCGGTTTCGTTATTTTTTGTTATTGGTTTAGTTGTCATAGGTGATTCAGGTATTGTAGCTGGAATTTCTTTGCATTAAGGGCTTTCCAAATCATGCATTATACTTGTCTGTCTCTCTGATGTATGTTTATGAGCTTTCTATATATATATATGTATATATATTCGACATGTGAAGTCTTTGTTTGTTGACAGTCTGTTAGTAGTAATGCTGATTAAGTCAGGAGTTGAGACCGTTATCGTGCAAAAATCTTAGTATCAATGATTGTGAGACATTTATAGAATATATTAAGTTTTTACCGGATAGTTTGGAGGAGGAAGTCTAGCAGAATCTTTTATTTTCAAATTTTTGAATAGTAGAATCTATCTAGTTTTGAAAACACTACGTGCAGCATTGGGTGTGTATCAAAATTTCTTGATTTTTTTATTAATTTGGCTTTAGTATTTAATTAATTTTTGTTATTTTTCCTTCTTTAACCATCCACAGTTATCAACTTTCATATATCTCTCCTCTTCCTCTTTCAGATTGTCTCCATTTTACTTTTTTAGTTCTCTTTCTTTATTTCATCTACTCTGTTTACCCTTTTTTTACCTTGCTTCCTGGGGTTAAGTTGTTTCCTCTCATTTATCTTCATTTCTTCTGACCTTCATGTTTGTTTATTTTAAAAATAATTTTTTTGATAGCGAGTAGCTGTAATTTTTTTTTTTTGGTTTGGGCTAAAAATACTTTTTTTTTTCCAGCAGGGAGGAGGTGTATCTTATGTAGCATTGAAGGTAGCTTCGGGATCAGGGACTACTTGTTAGAGGTAATTTTTTTAAGCAATGAATGTTACAGTCTTGTTCATTCCATAAATCTATTTTTAACGTTCTTTGTTGATTATTATTGTGTTCACTGTCTAATGTAAGTTTATAATTTTCTTTTTTTCTGTTTCTCTTTGGTTCATTAGGCTCTAACTACACCCTTTTTGTTCAGGACTTGATTTTGATGTTTTTATCATTTTTATGTTCCCCTTCCTTTTCATAAAAAATGGCATCTTTTTTACCATTCTTAGACAGAAGTTTGATTGCTGTCAGCATGTTTAACATGTCATTTTTTTAAAAAAATTTCTTGCTGTTTTGCTTTAGTATTGTGGATTGTAGGGTCTAGTATGATGATATAAGCCAATGATTGTGCTTTCTTCAGGAACAACTGGGAGATTTTTGTTCTGAAATTGTTCAGTTGACACGTGTGGAATTGTTTACATGGAAACTGGCAAGGATTTTTCCATGTAACTGTAATTTTTCTTCATCAGAAGAACTGTTGCTTTACATTATGACCAAACTAAGTGTAAAATAGAAGAGTTTAAATGGAAATATTGATGATCATTTTCAAGAATGTGCTATTTATGGCGAGTTATTGATTTGGCTTTTCAAGTTTTTGTTGGTTTTGTTATCATTGCTAATTGAGGCTTTATCGCCTCAGGTTCTTTGAATAAGCAGTCTCTAAATTACTTTTGCTTCTTTGTTTCTCTAGAGTATAAATGAGCCTTGTTGCATTTGATTTCCAAAGTCTTGTTATTTGATGAATTTTGCATGATTGGGGTTTTAAGGGACCTATGGTACTTTTTCTTGGATTAGGACCTTTATCATGTAAAAAATATTAACCTTGTGATTGCGGTTGAATTTGTAGCTAGCTAGCTTCTTGTTGGATAATTTACAAGGTGGAATTTGAGCAGAACCTATTATTTACAAAATTCTTTGTTGTTTTAATTGCTTCCATGGTAGTCACTACATACTATTTTTGAATCTCTAATTGTCGAGCAGTCTGTATGAAGCATGAGACATTTTATGCATAGAGTGTTTTATATTTGTTGGTTTAATATTAATGTTTATAGCAATGAGTATACTTTTTAGACTCAATTCCTTATTTATTTTTGAACAGCTTAAAATCTTGAGCAGAGCTGTAGCTTCTGAGGAAATGGTACTCCTTTCTGTTCCTGACTCACATTTTATGTTTTTATTCTTCTTTATGCATCAACCTTCTTCTTTCCTTCATGAATAACTTTATGTTGTCACAAACTAAACCTTTGTCGGTAATATATTTTTGTTTATTGCATAAATTTGTGCAGGATGGGAATTCCTTTTGCGGTGAGGGTGAAAATTTTGACTGGGATAGTGAGGATGATCGAGAAATTGAGAATTTTAGTTTGTCTTCTTCTTCTTTGTCTCGGGCACTTCCTGCGGTGGAAGTTACGGCACGCTCAGGAGAGGTAATGATTTAATATTCACTATTTCTTGTATTTTACAGGCAAAGGGATCACACTTAATCCTACAAAAAACTTAGATTTTTTTATTTACTATTGACATATTATGCTAGACATGACATGATGTATCTTTTCTCCTTGTCAACATTATTTTATCATGCTTGTACTGAAGCTCACGCCTTTGTGAAATTCGACCTTCATCACCTTACGAATGTATATACATCTGGATACTCATAAATCCTTTGTTATACTTTACTCAATGTTTGCAATCTATTCTTTTTTCCGGTTAACCTTTTGCTCTTGCAGCAATGTTGTGCAGAGATTTGTTGTACTCTGTGGAATGTAAATCAAAATTTGTTTGTTCATCATATGTAAACCTGTAAATGTTATTTTGTGACTAAGTCTAGCAATTCCTCTTTTGAAATCAAGGCAAGCTCATCAGTAGGTTCTTCTGGTACCAAGGTGATGGATCATTTTGTAGGCATGGGCTTTCCTGATAAAATGGTAGCTGAAGTAATTCAGGAAAATGGTAAAGGTTCTTTTTTTGTTTGATCTGGATTATTTAAATATATGACACACACAATCATGCACCTTGATAGCTTCATTTATAACGCTGTTGTGTTGATTATTATTCAGGAGAGGAAAATACAGATTTGATACTTGAAACACTTCTTAAACGCTCTGTGAGTTTGATTATGGGATTTTTCCAAGTTATTAGTTGTTAAGAATTTATGTACTCATTAGGAATCTAGATGACATTTCTCTCACAATCTGATGCTTGTTTTGATTTTGTGCCTCAAAGGCAAGCTCTTCTGGCTCCAAGCTGATTGATCATTTTGTTGGGATGGGGTTTGATATGGAAATGGTTGCTAGAGCAATTAGGGAAAATGGTAAAGGGTCTCACTTTTTTTCTGATCATTATTTCAGTGTAGAAATCTCATCTATAACCATCTCCTGTTAAATGTGCAGGAGAGGGAAATACAGATACAATTTTGGAAGCTCTCCTCACATACTCGGTGAGAGATCCATGTACTACTTTATCTTTTGTTAGTTCTGATGGGTGAAGCATTGGACTGGATTTTTCGATCTTTATGATTGGGTTATCTTGATATCTTAAGATCAACAAACTGATTGCCTCAGTAAAATCTGACGTGATTAGGTTATGGTGCTATCTTCAGATGTAATGATATTCTTGAAAGATATATTTTATTAACCATGTGGCCATCAAAATTGAAATTGGAGAAATGTTTGAAGAAGAAGCTGCTGCTCCTGTATGTTTTTGTTACAAGCAGAATTTCTAAAATTAATTCTGGGATTTACTTTTGACAAATACTATGACATTGCTTTATCAGTGGTAAAAATAGGCGTTTTTTAATCTTCTCTTGCATTTGCAGCTGATGAATTGTAAGTTTATGTTTATGAAGTGTTGTCACTAGTTCAGCTTCTAGGTAAAATGATCAAACAAGCCCTCTGTACACTTGTTGGGCATCAAAGATGAGCTCATCTGTTTGTGCTGAGATAAGAATGGTGTTGAAAAATGTGGGTGTAGTATAGGTTAGCTGGAATAGTCGCATGGCATTGTCTCAAGAAGCCTGGATGAAATGGTGCTTGTTCTAGATTTGTTGGGTCCAAGAGAGAAGGATAACTTTTCATTGTCTATATCGGCCGTTCCCATTAGACTAAGAAGAATTTCTTAGGAAAAAAACAAAGAAGGAAAGCATGATTTTGCCATTTTAGTATTGTTGCACATCTTTGCATTTGAGCTTACCTTCCCTATCTCTCCTATCTAATAGGAAAGATTGTTGAAGAGAACAAAAGAGCAAGGGAGGAAGGAAGTGCTGTAGGCATTTGGTGATATATCTGTTTGAAATTAGCACATCAACAATGACGTTAACTTAATTACAATATGACATCAGAACCTTCTGTGAGCAGACTAATCAACAAGCATGTTTAAAAACTAGCTCCATCATTACTCGTGTCAGCACATTTTTTCTTGCTTCTACTTCTCAGAGTGGCTTTAAGTAGATACTTTACGTTGTGCTCATGAGATAGAAGGCCCTTAAATGATTGATTTCAGAAGAGGTTCTGAGCCTAGGTTTACTAAGCATGAAAGATGACATATGCTAATATTAGTTCTTGGTACTTATTGTTTATTAATGTGTTTTTTTTTGGCAGGTGATTGAAAAGTCTCCTCAAGAACAGCCACATGCTGACTCTGATCACTGGTCTTCAGAATATGAGGGGAGCTTTCTGAATGATTTTTCTGACATAGATGGTTCTGAAAATGAGGTAGGTTCAATTTGGTTTTCTTTAATTAGTTGGATGGTCATTGTGTTGACGTATAAATTTATTCTACAGTCTTAAGTAATATATCCTTGTTTAGCATGTTTGAAGTTTAGAACCAGTAAAAATGTCCCTGAATCTCATATTGGTTTATACTTCCTATCTGCCCGATGACTATAGGCATCAAATTACTTGAAGTTGTTTGGCCACTTATACCTGCAATTTTGTTTTTATATGTTTGTGTGTGTGTGTGATTCTGTACTTGTACTTCTTTTGAGATGTGTGGAAAAATAAGTTATTATTCAAAAGAGTACATCTTATCATTTTAATTGATCATCTGTCAGGAAAATGTAAAATCAGAGCCTGATGAAAGGAGCGGCACATTGGTGTTCTTAGCAAGGATGGGTTACACAATAGATGAAGCTTCAATAGCTTTAGAAAGATGTGGTTTGTATTGTAACTCATTAACTTTTTTGCAATGGTTTAGCATGTTTCCTTGTGCAACTTGAAGAGTAATTATGTATATGTGTTTAATGATGTAATATAGCTTCTTTGCATGAGGTGCCATAACCAGTATCAAATAAACTGAGGACTTGGTGAAAGCTTCATGAGTTTAACTGTTATTGTGGTAATTCGAGTCTCTTTTGCACCATTCAATTGTTTCAGGACAAGATGCCACGATTGCGGAGCTAACTGATTTCATATGTGCTGCTCAAATGGCAAAGGCAGCTGATGCTTCCTTTCCAGAAGAGAAGGTGATTTGTTTCCCCTTACTAGAAATGTGATGATTAGAATATTGTATGTTTTTCTTCTCACAATGCATAGTTTTGCATATTCTGTTCAAATGTCTTCTCCAATTTAACAGCCAAAGATCAGAAATTTTGATGATGATTATCCTCAAAACAAGAAGAGGAGTTACTATGAATATGATATGTGGAAGAGAAAAAAGCAAATGAAATTGGACAAGAAGGTGTTGCTTGGAGATGATGAGATGCTTCGACTCCCAAATCCAATGGTTGGGTTTGGAGTTCCCACTGATCCGGACATACAACCACACCGAAGACTTCCAGAAGCTGCTCTCTCACCTCCCTTCTTTTATTATGAGAATGTAGCTCTTGCTCCTAAAGGAGTTTGGCAAACCATTTCGAGATTTTTATATGATGTGGATCCAGAGTTCGTCGATTCAAAATATTTCTGTGCTGCTGCGAGGAAAAGGGGCTATGTGCACAATCTTCCCATTCAAAACAGATTTCCCATTGTTCCACTACCCCCACACAGTATACACGAAGCGCTACCTTTGACAAAGAGGTGGTGGCCTGCATGGGACACAAGGACAAAGCTAAATTGCTTGCAGACCTGTGTTGCCAGTGCAAAGTTGACTGAAAGGATCCGTAAAGCCCTTGAGGACTATGAAGTGGAACCCCCTTTAAGCATCCAAAAGTATGTTTTGGATGAATGCCGGAAATGGAACCTGGTCTGGGTTGGCAGGAATAAGTTGGCACCATTGGAACCTGATGAGGTAGAAATGCTTTTAGGTTTTCCGAGGAACCACACAAGGGGAGGTGGAATAAGTCGGACTGACAGATATAAATCTCTTGGTAACTCATTCCAGGTAAGATAATCGTGTTTTCTTCATCAATCTTTTATGGCTTTTTGTTGCACGTTTCTTTCAATTTCTTCCTGTATCTAGCATTTTGCTTAGAGAATACATATATTTCAGGTTGACACTGTGGCCTACCATCTGTCAGCTTTGAAAGAGTTGTTCCCTGAAGGTATCAATCTTCTCTCTCTTTTCTCTGGAATTGGTGGTGCAGAGGTTGCTCTTCACCGGCTTGGTATTCCTCTGAAGAATGTAGTGTCAGTTGAGATTTCAGAAGTAAATAGGAATATTCTGAGGTGCTGGTGGGAGCAAACCAACCAGAAAGGCAATTTGATTGATATTGCCGATGTGCAACAACTGAATGCTGACCGGTTAGAGCAGTTGATTAGCACATTTGGTGGATTTGATCTTGTCGTTGGTGGAAGTCCATGCAACAATCTTGCTGGTAGCAATCGACACCATCGTGATGGCCTTGAGGGTAAAGAATCCTCTCTCTTCTTCGACTACTGTCGGATTCTGGACTTGGTGAAGTGTATAATGGCTAGAAATTGACAAATTCTTGTACGGAACTAATTTCATGGATTCTTGTACTGAATTGAGATTTCTCTCTTCATTTTTCCATTTTTTTCCCTGAGTTAAATATTTTGATACAGTGGTTCAAAATTGGTTCAAGTTTACATTATGCAATAAATAATTGAATTACTGGAGAAAAAGAAGTGTCTGCTTAAAGTGGGATTTTTTTGAGAACAATGAAAGTGGGATTTTATGAACCGAGCCTTCTTCTAACAGAAGGAAGCTGCTTTATTTTACTTTATAGAGGTACTTTAGTAACATTTGTGATTTGTCTCTAAAGAGATGGCAATCCATTTTATAGATTTAATCCAATACATTATGGTTACCAAATTTGTTCATTTTCTTGGGTTGTATGTGTTTTTTTCTGGGGAAATCAATGCTTTTGTTGAGGTGAAATGATTCAAGTCTTATGCAATAAAGTGTTGTTTCCTTGATTTTTTGAGTGGGAAACAGCAACAGGTCTAGCAAGCTGATTATTATGGTCAATGTTGTATTGGTCAGTGATTGATTGTGTTTCTAACGCGTGGTATGCCTATATGTTGTGAAATTTATGATGTGATTGTGGTTTTTTATTGAGTGTTTTGTTTTTTTTTTCTTTAAATTGTATTAATTGGTATTGTGATTATAGTTTTTGTATTAAAATTTTTATAATTCATGTTTAAGACAATTATTTATTTATTAAATCAGATGGGCCGAGCTTGTATTCTTTTAAATGGATTGGACTAAACTGACTTGAGCTGGAAAATTTAGCTTTTTATTATGAGAAAATTACATAAAAAGTATACTTTTAAAACTCATTGACACAAAATAACCTCTCATTTTTTATTAATTACGTGCGTGTCCTTTTTATTTTCAAGCGTACCTTTTTTTTTATTTGACTTTCAAGTTTGTCCCTTTTTGTTTTCTGTTGTTTGGTTGCGTTTTTTACTGTGTCTTTCTCTTTTTCCAGTCATCTTCTCCACCTTCTACCCCACGTTGTTCTTCCACCTTCTTTTGTGCGGTTATTGGTTTGGGAAAAAGGAACGAGTTTTGTGTTTTATTTAAGTTGTTACTGCATTATTTTATTGCATTTTGGGAATTAGTCGGATCTATACCAAATTTGAAGGAGAAAATCATATAAAGTTGCAATGGTTAGGAAAGTAGTTTGTCAGAGTTCAAAGAAGCGTAAAAAGAAGGAGCTTCTGAATCTGTTCGTTCTCCTGCTAAAAAAAAAATAGATTCTGTAAAAAAAGTGGCAATTGAGGATAAGAGACCAGTGAAGAAATTGAAAGTTTAAATTGAGGAGGGAACTGATTCGAAAAAGGTTGCTACAAAGGTATGTTTTTATGGTTTTTGAATATGATTCGAATATTATTTGTTGCCTTTGTTATTTTATTTTTTTAGGTTTTGATTTGTCTTTTTTTTTTTTTAGTAGGATTGGCAGCTTTTGATTAATCCTGATGATTATTTTGTTGCTAAGGTTGAGTGTTCTTAAAGTTATTATGTGATTGTGCAAATAAAAAAAATTTTGAATGAAAATCAGTTGTGTTTGTTTAAATCTACTTGTTTTGGATATTTTCTTGATCTGCCTAAGTTTGAGGTTCAGTGTCAGTTGATTCATTCTTTGTTATTGAGGGAGTTGAAGCAGCCTAATATTTTTGAATATTAGTTTGATGTTTGTGGAAAGAGGTTGAAGTTTTCTACAGAGGAATTTGCACTTGTTAGTGGTCTGAATTGTTTATTTGATGCAAGGAATGTGAGTGTATTTTCTGAGAAGAATAATCTTCTTGATAAATACTTTGGTGGTTTGAAGAAGATTAATAAACAATCTGTCCATGAGTATTTTTTTACAAAACATTGGGACAGCGATGAAGATTGTATTAAGATTGTTGTTCTTTATTTTATTGAGATGTTCTTATTTTCTTCTCCAATTAATAAGATGGTTTCTAGGAAGATTTTGAACATTATTGATAATGGTTCTTATGATACGTACCCTTGAAGTAAAGATGTTTATGATTACACTATGGAATCATTGAAGGAAAAATTAGTTGGGAAAGAAAAGAAGTTGCATGGTGGTTACTTTTATCGGTTGAACGGATTACCTTATGCATTCCAGGTTTGGTTTTATGAATGTTGCCCCTTTGTTGGTAGTCATATTTGTAGTTATACTGGTGTGAATGTCCCTCGTATTCTGAGTTGGAGTTGTAATGTGACTCCAAGTTTTAAGGTGTTGAAAAGGATCATTTTCAGAGAATTTGCAAAGAAGGTAGTTTTATCATTATTTCTGTTTTACTGGTTTTTTAATTGTTTCATTTTTTTAGTTGAAGATGAAGACTATTTCACCTACTGCTCTTGAGAGGGAGAAATTGAAGTTGGATTATTTTTTTTATAAGGGGAAAGGAAAGTCTTCTGATGTTGGTGATGTTGAAGATTCATCTGATGATGAATTTGTTGTGAAGGGTGCCAAGACTTCTTTAGGTGGTGAACATAAGAGGTTTTATATCGATGAGTTAAAAAATGTTATTGAAAAGCAAGAGTTTTTATCTGAAGAATTCAAAGAGGTGAAGGGACAATTGAAAGAGTTCAAAGAAAGTATTGATTCTAATTTTGTTAGTGTGTTTGGGTGTTTGAAGTTGCTGTTTGAGCAATTAGGAATTATTGGTTTTAAGTTTTCTGGTTCTGATGTGTGTTTTTTATATTTTTATATTTATATATTATATGTATAATATACTGGAAATATACTTAACATATATATTTTTTTATAGACTGAGGGTGTAGGTGAAGAAGATGTTATTGCTGAGGAAGAAAAAGAATTTGAAGGAGATGGTGTTGAGGTATGTTTTATTTTTTTTATTACTATTATTATTTTTTTCATAATATACTGTATTAAAACATGATATGTTTTTATCTTTTGAACAGGCTGAAGATGTATTTGAAAAAGATGAAAATTTGAATGAAAAAGGTATAGAGGAAGAAGATTCTGAAGGTAGTTTAGAATTTGTTATGAAGAGAAGAGATATTGTTAAGGTATATTTTTTTTATGTCTATATACATGTGATGTATGTTGATTATTTTAGTTTCATATACTGAAAATATTCAGAATATATCCGGAAAGTATACTGAATTTTCTATATGAATGTGATGTACGTACGTTTAATATTTAAGTTGCATATACAGAAAATATTCAGAACATATTCAGATAATATACTAAATTTCTATATGCATTTGAAATATGTTGAATATTTGCGTTTCATATACAGAAAATATACTAATTTTGTATACACATGTAAATATTTTATTATACTTCTTTATGCATAATGTACTAGGTAGAGATCTAATATATTATTCTTTTTTGAACATATTGAGAATATTGATGCAACAGGTAGTTTGTTAGTGGGAGAAAAAGGTGAAGAAGAAGAAGATAAGGAAGAAGAGTTGACTGAGAGCGGTGATTTTTTGAAGAAGAATAAAGATGATGATGGAGATGGTGATGGTGGCGGTTTAGGTTATGGAGTTGCTGGAATTGGAG
>CATIWO010072412.1:0-32690 GCA_949673435.1 Macaranga tanarius | reverse complement strand
TTTTTTTAAAAAAATACATATAATTTGTTAATACTTTACTTGCTTGAATGTAATGATATATAAATGAATGTGCATGGAATCTATCTATATGTAATTATGCTATTATGGATTATATAATTTGAGTATGTGTATGGTTTGTTTGAGACCACGTGTTGCGGGTCTCACATTGTATCTCTAAGAAGTATTATATCAAACAACTTAAGTGCAAGCTCAGTGCAAGATGATTTAGCTTACTAGCATAGGCATCAGCATCAGTAGTTAAAGAATAAGGTAGAAAAAGAAGAAGAAGAAGAAGGATAACGTGGAAGATGGGTGATGTGGAAGGTGAGGTGTAAAAAATGGGGTGATGTGGCAACTGAGGTGTATGCCACGTCAACACAAACCGTTGGAGTTAATAGATTAGGACTAACAGTGATAATTTTAAATTTTTATAGAACTCAATTGTTAATAAATTCACTTTTTGGACTAAATTGTGAAATCGACCATACTTTTAGGACTTACAGTGTAATTATCCCAAATTATAAACTATAAAACATGTACTCATCGTGGCTCAACTACCAATGCACTTCTCTCTCTTCTTCAATCATCATTTAAATTTTATTATTTATTATTATATATAATAAGTGATTTTGCACTATCAGGCTACGATACAATGGACTTAAGTCCTTACAAGTCTAGCTCTTCCTATGAGACACATTTTCTTATAAGAATAAAGGTATAAGTACAAAAAAGTACTATATGGTTACACGCTTTTTCACTTAAAAGACTGTAGTATTTTTTATAATATTTAAAGGTTTGTGATTTTATTTTCCAATATTTTAATACCCTTTCAATTAATATTGTCATTATTTTATATCAAAATATTAATACAACACTACATTTCATTAATAAAATATTTTACATATAATTTACCATCAATACAACTATTTAGATATTTTTAGAAATATTATTTATTTATTTTAAAAATTATTTTTTTTATTCCTGATAAAATTAAAAATACATTTTATTTTTATTTTTTGTAAATTTATTTAGTTGGTTAAATGATGTACTACTTAATAAATAATTTTACAATTAAATATTCATCTTATTTTAACATTACATGATATATTTTTAATAATATTACTAATTAAGGCACTAAAATACAAGTAAAATCAAACCACAGACTCCTAAATATTACGAAAAATATCAAAAGGATGTGGTGGAGTTTGTGGCTAAATGTTTGACTTGTCAATAAGTGAAAGCTGAATATCAAGCACTTGCAGGTAAATTGCAACCTTTGAAGTTTTCCGAGTGGAAATGGAAAAAGATAACAATGGATTTTATTATAGGATTGCCTCGAACTTTTTGAAGACATGACGCAGTTTGGGTAATAGTTAATAAACTTACTAAGTCAACACATTTTCTACTGATACAGCAGACTGATTCTTTGGATAAGCTAGCTGCTTTATACATTTCATAGATAGTAAGGTTACATGGAGTGCCATTGTTTATCGTCTCGGATAGAGATCCAAGATTTACATCCCATTTTTGGGACAGTCTATAGGGAGCATTGGGAACTAAATTGTATTTTAGCACAACATTTCATCCTTAAATTGATGGACAATTGGAGAGAACTATTCAAACTTTGGAAGATATGATGAGGGCTTGTGCACTTGAATTCAAAGGGAACTGGGATGATCACTTACCACTGATAGAGTTCGCGTATAACAATGGTTTTCATTCTAGTATTGGTATGGCTCTTTATGAAGCTTTATATGAAAAAAAATGTTGAAGTCCAGTGTGTTGGTAAATAGAAGGATTAAGATAATTAGAAGGACTTGAGTTGATTCAGGAAACGGTTGATAAAATTTAGGTAGTTAGGACATGTCTCAAAGCGGCACAAGATCGACAGAAAAGTTATGTGGACCAACATCGAAGGGACATGCAATATTAGGTAAGAGAGAAAGTTTTCTTAAAGGTATCTTTATGGAAAGAAATTTTGAGATTTGGCAAACAAGGAAAATTGAGTTCGAGATACGTTGGACCTTATAAGATTATCGAGAAGATTGGACCACTGGCATACAGATTGGCTCTACCAAAGGAATTATCTTTCATTGATGATGTATTTCATATATCGATGTTAAGGCGGTACAGATCAGATCTGAGTCACATTGTACAAGAGCTGTATATAGAAATCTCTGAGAAACTAACTTATGTGGAGGAACCAATAGAAATAATGGATCGAAGGGTGAAGCAATTAAGAAATAAGGAAATTCTAATAGTAAAAGTCAAATGGAGTTATCATTCACCAAAGGAAGCAACGTGGGAAATGGAGGAACACATGACACAGAAATACCCATATCTTGTTCCAGAAGATGGTGAGTTATTAAATTTCAGGGATGAAATTTTTTTTAAAAAGGGGAGAATTGTAACCCCTATAAAATAGGGCATGTAATTTTATGCATATTAGGAAAAATTACTTGTTGAATTATATGTAATTCATTAGGGTATGTGGTGAGTGTGTGGTGTTATAAGATTAGAATTAGAATTTTGATTAGGACTAAATTGTAAAGAAAGTAAGGACTAGATTGAAGCAATTAAGGGTTTAAGGATTATTTAGAAAAGATAGCATTTCATTAAGGAGCTAAGTGGATATTTTAGTGATAATAGCATAAATTTTGTCTAGATCCTTCTCCTCTTCAACATGGCATGCATTTATTATATGTATGAGATTGTTAAAAAAAACTAGCTAGTTGCACTCATTTTCCTTGAAAAGAAACTAGGGATTTGGTTATGAGAGATATTGATTTGGTTGAAAAAATTGAGAGTCTAGGCTATAATAATCAACCATCAAGGTTCAAGAGCATCTTTTGGTAAGTTATTTGTATTTTTAATTGAATTGTGATAGGATTTGAGTTGTAGAATTCGTGCTCTGTTTTTCTTAAAAAATTCAGTCTCGGAGCTTTTGTTATAACTTAAGCTACAGAGCTTCAAATCAAGTTTTGTTTGATTTTAGAGAAACTCTAGAGAGTCCTCTATAACTCTCAAGTTTTGAGTTTGAGCTAAATCTACTGTTAGGATGGTCGTATAGGGCCAGATATTTTATTGCTCATTCTATTACTCTGTATGACCTGATATTACTATAAATGTCATAATTAATTCTCCATATGTACTAATTATGTGATTTCAATTGGAAATGAAAGTAGACTCATATATATAAAGTCTATATAAATTTAGTGATTATAGGATGTGTCTGTGATTTTTGAAAGCATCATGAACTTCATGTATCAAACATGCTAGCAGTAGTATCTAGGTTGGTTTGTGAATTTTCTTGTGTATTGGTTATATGGTGATATCTAGAGGTTAAGGGATTTGTTTATGAGTATGTTTGATTAAATATACTGGGTGAATGATATATATATTCATGATATTGAATTATGAAATAAATTATAGGAGAACAGGAAGCTGGAGGAGGCGGAGCCAACTAGGAGAGTCATTTGTACTCTAAGTTGGGAAGCATTTTGAGTAAGTAGTTACTAATATATTTATACCCTTGAATTCTCTTATTGTTTAATATATATCTTGGTGAAGGTAATTAATATTACCTTTGAGTTATGTGTACTATTATCGTGATATGAATTTGAAATGATTTATGTTACTTAGTGAAAGTAACATGGTGATTATTTAGTGTGTGTGAATGAGATGTGCATTTTAAAAATGTTGGAATCGTGTGTGAAAGTGAGATATGAGCGGGGTGGAAAAGTGTGTATGTGAATGTGAGATATGAGCCAGGCAGAAAAGTGTGTGAATGTGAGATATGAGCCGGGTGGATATTATGAAATGTGAAAGTTGAACGTAATGGTTATGGTTGTGTGTTGATATTTATTTATACACATACATATGTATGTTTTATTAATTGTTAGTATCCTATTGATGATATTGAGTTGTGGAATATTGTGAATTGTGCTATCAGGATGAAGACACGGTTCAAGACACGGGCGTGTCTCAGGCCGTGTGATAAGACACGACATGTCTTAGTGGAGATATAGGTGTGTTTAATATGGCATTTTTATTCAGAGAGATACACGAGCAGAGACATAGGCATGTCCTTAGCCGTACATGCATGTTGAATTTTGGACAGTAAGGTACATGGGTCGAAATACGGCCATGTTCCAGACCATGTCTCGACTATGGTTTTTGTCCAGAAGACCACATGGAGAGGGACACGCCCGTGTAGTCTATATTTAGTTGTTTTAAGTAATTCTTATTAATTAATTCTTGAGAAGTCTTGTATAATTATATTAGTTGCTACTTATTGAGTTGCAAACTCATTTCTTTACAATTGTTTTTCTTTTCAGGATATCGTAGAAATCCTGAGTTGCATTGTCCGTTTTCATTAGGCATTTATCAGATGGGCTAGTGGTGAGAACTTCACTTATACATTTGGTGAAAGCATTGTACATTTCAGTCTATAAGCATGTCCATCTAATTTTATAATAGTGGGGTGTGTAGAAGTTTTTAGCGTACTTGGTAACTTAAGTACTTATGACGTATATATATACTTATTATATAAAGTTTTATTTTAATCTAATTCCTTGATAGGCTATCATATACATATATATGATCCATGTGTGCTTGTTGTAAGAGGGTGTCACAATATATATAATGTTGAGCTTTAAAATTATTAAGTTCAAAATTTGACAAGTGTTCCTCCTCGTAATTCAGCATTCACCCTTAAAAATTTATGTATTGAAGTATTAAAAATTCTAATTTTTCTTAAATAATTTAAAAATAAAAAATTTACAATAATTATTTAGTATTATTTTTAATTAAAACATTATTATTCATATTCCCAAAACTAACTAAATAATATTCAAATTCTAAGTGCATTTTTTACCTGAAATCACTCAATAATTTTTTAAAATTTATTAAAAATTCTAATTTTTTTAAATATACATATTCCAATACTAATATAATAATTCTTAAAACTTATCATATTAAAAAATTAGCAACAAAAATTTAAGAAAGTAAAATTTTATGATAGATTTTATTTTTAGTTTATTTAGTCATTATTCTAATAAATAAATTAATACATTTATTTATTTTAATATACAGTCCGTGCATTGTGCGAATTTACGACTTGTTTTTATTAAATTGATTTTTATTCAATTTCTCAAAGTTTTGAAAAGATGTGGGACATAAAAAAAAAAAAACTCTTAAAATATAAATAATAAAAAATGGAACTCCAGTTCATTTTAAAAAGGGAAAATTACATTTAAAAAAAAAACCAACCTTTGGGTATTTGCAAATTAAATCATATTCAATATTTTCTGTCAAATTTAATCACAACATTTTAAAAATTATCAAAACTAGCCTTTCATTAGAATTCATTTAACGAACAACTGACGTGTCCGTTAGTGGAGCCCATTTTCTGACACGTGGGGTCTGTAAGTGCTGAGTAGATTTGAGTAATTACATAAAGAACCCTAAACTTTTGTTAAACTCGTAAAATAAACCCTAATAAAATAGTCAAATGATTTTAATTAAAAAAATTAAAAATTTGTTAAATTATTGCAGTAATTTTAATAAAATAAATAATAGAAACAAGTGTGAGATTCAATACTTTATTATTAATTAAATATTATTAAATATTTAAAAATTTCATAAAAATTTAAAACATAATTTAACAAATATTTTAAAATAAAAAAAATATAAAAATATGAAAATTAAAAAAATATACTGAAAGGTGGAGATATTATTTTTGAGATTAATTACACTCCAATTTGATAAAATTAAAACTAAAACTAATTTATAACAAAATTTATTTGTTATTATTATATTTATGTATTCTATTATAAAAATTTCCTCACTATTTTTTTTGAATTTATCATTTTTTTATATTTTAAAATTTTCCTATTTTTATTACAAAAGCATAAATAAGAAAATTTTTATAATAAAATACAAAAATATAAAAATATATTTAAAAATTTCCTATTTTTATTACAAAAGCATAAATAAGAAAATTTTTATAATAAAATACAAAAATATAAAGATAAAAATAATTTTTTTTTTGATAAATTAGTTTTAATTTTATTAAATTGGAGTGGAATTAATTTCAAAAAAAAATTTATTTATTAATAATAATAGTATTTTCTTTTTTAATACATTTTTTTGAGTTTTCTTATATTTTTATTTTAAAATATATGTTAAATTATGATATATATTTTTATGAAATTTTTAAATATTGAAGAATATTTTATTAATAATAAAGTATTGAATCCCACACTAGTTTCTATTATTTATTTTATTGAAATTATTCTAATAAATTTTAAATTTTTTATTAATATTATTTGACTATTTTATTAGGGTTTATTTTGCAAATTTAACAAAAGGTTAGAGTTTTTTATATAATTACTCAAATCTACTCAGCATCTGCAGGCCCCACGTGTCAGAAAATGGGTTCCACTAACGAACACGTCAACTGTTTGTTAAAAAAATTCTAACGGATTGTTAATTTTGATAATTTTTGAAACGTTGTGTTTTTATTTGACAAAAAAAATTAAATAGAGTTTAATTTGCAAATATCCAAAAGGTTAAGATTTTTTTATGTAATTTTCACTTTTGAAAATGATGTGATTTTTGGTGCAACAAGACGAATTGATGACCGCTATTTTGATTTAATTTTGTTTTTTAAATTTTCCTAAAAAAGAGTTAGCTCAATAAATAAAACGTTAGTAATTATTATGAAAATTATAAATCAAATTCATATGTCAGATGTAACTTAACTAATTAATATGAGTTAGAATCAATTTTTTTTTTTGTGGAAAATAATTAATCAAATTAATATATCTAAATATAAATTTTTATCCTTTCACAACAAATAGCAAAAGTAATTCTACACTTAAAGTTTACGTATAAACTATTGGGTAAATTATAAATTTCAATTTTTTTTCAGTTGTACTATATGTTAGGAATAATTTTATTAATGTAGAAACAATTACAAAATATCAAGAACAATAACATAAAACTCTCGTTTTTTCTTCAGTTTTGCTACAAAGATCTTTTGTGAATTTCTTTAATAGATATAACAAACTTTTTGAATTTCTACACTTAGCAAATAGTGAAGAAATTCTTATTAGCAATAAAAGAAATTTTGTTCATTTTAATCTTTCTTTTGTTGTTTGAAATAAATTTTTTTATTTTTTTAAATTTCCAAATGTATTTTACTATGTATGTATCAAATATATTACCAAAATCAACATTATATATAAACAAAGTTTATTATAATATGAAAAAACACAACCTTTCAAAACAATGCATTTACTAAATACAAAATTTACTTTAAAATAAAATGCTCTAAAAAAAATCCTAGCCGTCTCTTCTCTTTTTTCTCTTTAGGTTTTTTTATCAAATATTTTTATTTTTGGCCACTGCCGATCATCTTTTAGATCAGCGGTGGTCCCTTATTATTTTTTATATTCTGCGTTGTTTTCATTAAATAAATACAGATATTTGATTTGTTTGTTTTTTGTTCTTCATTCTTGAAGTTTTTAATCCCTTTATGAGTTTAGGTAGTTCTCCTATATAGAGTTTATACTTCTCTCTATTATGAAAATTTTATCGATATTTCTGCAATCGGACTCAATTAAAAGACCATATAGTTGATTTATGGCTAATTAATGCCATAGAGTGGATCATAAAGATTGTCGAACGGATCACTGAGTTGCAAATCAAAATAACTCTGTCAATACAATTGAAAAATAGCGACGAATGATTTCATAGTTTAAGTGAGAGTATTTTTCGGTACTTCTTGATTCATATTATATATTCATCAAGATGCATTATTGATCTTGTTTTTTTTTTTACAAAAAAATTTACTTGAAAATAATTAATTAATTTTATACAAATAAAATTTTACAACGTCATGAAAAATTTTAAATTTCAACATATCAATTTGTAAACTTTTAACTTAATAACAATTATATCATATGACCCGTTACGTTAAAATTATCTGCCAAACAAGTCTCTTCATATTTTAAAACAATTACATAAACATAGTAACAAATTTCTTTTACTGTAGAAAATAATTTTTTTAAAAAATAATTTTGATAAAAAAATATTTATCATAAAAATTTATTTAAATAAAAGCTATATAATTGTTTATATTGTTTGAACACTAATAAAAATTTACTAAAAATGTATTTAGAAGTTGATATTTTTACAAAAATATCAAGATAAATTTTTTTTAGTAAAAAATATATTTACAAGTTATTTCTTTAGGAAAAATATCATCAAATAGAAAATATTTTATATCAAAAATATTTTTTACAAAGAATGATAAATATATATTTTATGGAAAGTATATTTTCATAAAAATATTTCTTTGTAAAAATATTTTTAAGTACAAAAAATTTACTAAAATAAAAGATATTTCTTTCATGCAATTTTTTTTTTAATTTGGTGTGACTATAGTTTTGTTTTTTTTTTTTCTGTTTTTTTTTTTTAAAAAAAAAGGAGATCACATGATAGAATGGTCATTTGAAATGTTTATGAATTAATTTATTAAATCCAAAAGTTTATGATATAATTTTAAAAAGTGGTAAATTTTTTTTTTAATTAATCCTAAATTATTAGATGATTGAGGTATATTTATTAATTGACAATATATATCTAAATCAAAATATAAAGGAAAGTTTTTATTTACATTCAAGATATACGCCACCATCAATAATTAATTATTATTTCGCATATATATCACTACTAATAATTAATTATTATATATTTAATAATTGACACATGCTTATATATATATATTGGAAAATTTGTCAAAAATATAAAATATTATTTTTTTTTTTGAAATAAAAGAACCAATTCATTAAGAACTTAAATTATGAGCAAGGTGAACACCCAAGAAAGAAGGTGCATCTTGCCAAACAACGCGGTTAGCATATAAATGACCTGTCTTAGCCAAAGCATGAGCAACACTATTAGCGGACCGCTTTACAAAAGAGACACTAACATTATGACCCTTGGTACAAAGGAAGAGACAGTCTGAAATAATTACACCAAATTCAGAGACATCCGATTGTGTTTGTTGAATTGCATCGACTACCAACTTAGCATCCATCTCCACAACCACATTTGACACATTATTTGCATGAATCCACGACAACACCTTTTTAAGACCTAGAGCTTTAGATATGTTAGATGAAAACACCCATTCATGTGAGAAACACCACAGTGCAAGACTCTGCCCCTGAAATCCCTCTACACCCAACCAAAACTAACCGAGTGTTGATTAGCATTAACAGCTGCATCTACATTAATTTTTGTGTACCCCATTACTGGCTTACACCATTTAACTACACCTCTCTCCTTATGAACAGTACTATTCATCCCATGAACTGTTTTTACCTGTAACCAATCCTGCAGAAATTGCATGCAAGCTGTCATACACCCGACAGCATTTGGAGTTCTAGAATTCCATAGCACCTCATTCCTTTCACGCCAAACACCCCATAACACCATGCAGATTTTACATAAGGGACAGTGATCATCATTCTTACACATCATACAAAACCAATCCACGAAAGTAGAAACTTGCAAACTATAAACATCAATACCCATATGCTGAAAGCAAGCCCGAGCAAACTGACAGTCCAAAAAAACATGTAGGGAATGCTCCCCATAATCACCATATAAGACACAGTTATTAGGAATATTCATGCCTCTTAAAAATAGAGATTCTCTAGTAGGCATACAGTTAGATAAAAGTCTCCAAATAAAGCTTTTAACTCTAGGAGGAACATCTAAACACTAAACTTTATGCCAAAAATCCATACTCACCGGACCAGAATTATCGGAGTAATCTGAAGTAAGAGTTCTATAACCCGTTTTCACCGAATAAAAGCCTTTCTTGTCAAAATGCCAAATAAAACAATCTTCATGAGCTCGGTCCGATAAAGGGATAGATAAAATCTGATTGGCATCATCAGCATTAAACATATCCAAAATAAGCTCTACATCCCATTCCTTTCTGCCAGGAATAAATAAGTCACATACTTTCACATTGGCAAGTCCATCTGGGCATTCTGAAGTGACTTTAAATCCTTGAGTTCTCGGTAACCAGTCATCACCCCACACTTTAATGCTACTGCCATCTCCCACTCTCCATTGACAACCCGATTGTAGAATACACTTTGCACTCTAGATACTCCTCCAAATAAAACTAGGATTATTACCTAGATTAGAGTCAAGAAAACTTACATTGGGAAAATATTTGGATTTGAGAAGCCGACTCACCAATGAAGTTGGATTTGCAATCATATTCCACCCTTGTTTTGCCAAAAGAGCCAAATTAAAATTATGCAGATTTTAGAAACCAAGACCACCTTTATTTTTTGAAACATACAAACGATCCCAAGCAAACCAATTAATATGTCTTCCTCCATTGGCTTTCATTCCCCACCAAAAAGAATTCATCATCTTTTATAATTCCTCACACAGAGTGATGGGAAGAAGAAAAATACTCATACAAAAAGTAGGAATAGCTTGACACACCAATTTTATGAGAATTTCTCTACCTACTTGAGAAAGAAAATGACCTTGCCATCCTTGAACTCTTTTCCACAGCCTATCACGAAGAAAAGCAAAAATGCACTTCTTTTTCCTTCCAATAAGAGAAGGAAGGCCAAGATATCTACCTGTATCCAGAGGCTTATTAACACCCAAAATATTAGAAAGTTGGTGTTTAACATCCATTGTCACATTCGCACTATAGAAGATACCCGACTTATGAAAATTGATTGCTTGTCCTGAAACCCGTTCATACATCGACAAAATATTATTCATCTCTCTAGCTTCTTTCTCCTCAGCTCGAAAGAAGAAGAAAACTATCGTCAGCAAATAAGAGATGTGAAATACTTGGGGCTCCTCTACAGATTCAACATCCATGCAAATCACCACGCGCTTCCGCTCTCTAGATTAGAGAAGAGAGACCCTCAACACATAAAATAAAAAGGTAGGGAGATAGTGGATCCCCTTGTCTCAACCCCCTCTGAGGAATTATTGGCCCAACCACTTCACCATTTACCAACACCGAATATTGCACAGAGGAAACACACAACATAATCCAATCAACCCATTTAGCATTAAACCCCATTCTACTTATCATAGCCTTCAAATATACCCAACTAATTCTATCATATGCTTTGCTAATATCAATTTTCAAAGCAACATTCCCCACCTTTCCTCTAGTCTTCCTTTTTATATAGTGGATTATTTCAAAGGCTACAATAACATTATCCTGAATAGATCTCCCATGAACAAAAGCTGATTGAGCATCAGAAATCAATTTAGGCAAAATCCTCTTTAGTATATTAGCAAGAACTTTAGAAACAATCTTTAAAAAGAACGTTGCATAAAGAGATAGGTCTTAAATCCTTCATAGTCATTGGAGGATCACATTTAGGAATCAGAACAATGAGAGTGTCATTTAAAAAAAGGAGGGAAACTCACAGAGGTAAGCCAAGAACAATAAGCTGTAAAAATATCAGGCCCAAGAGCACTCCAAAAATGATGATAAAAAGCATTATTAAGACCGTCAGGTCCTGGAGACTTATCTGGATGCATCTGAAAAACTGCCCGTCTAAACTCCTCGATATGAAAAGGAGCAATAAGGGCATTATTATCTTCTGCCATCACCCTCGTTCCAATATCATCTAAGAAAAGCTCCTCTGAAGAGTTAGAAACAGAAAACAAATCATCAAAATATTCCTTAGCCAACAAACATAGTCCATCCTGATCCTCAACTATCATCCCATCCTTCGACGAAAGCCGAGTAATTTTGTTTTGCCTTTTCCTAGCAGAAGCAACATTAAAAAAAATACTTGGAATTACTATCACCTCCATCAAGCCAAAATATTTTAGCCCGTTATTTCCAGTACACTTTTTCCTGAGCCGACAGAGAAGCAAGCTCATTTCTCTTATTTTACAGCGCATACATATCGCCATGAATCATCTCTCTAAGCTATAATATCTCAGCCTTACACCTCCAAATTTTATTTCTAAACTGATGAAAAAAATGCCGCCCCTAATTCCAACTCTAAAGAGCAGCCCTTGATTTGGTCCAACAATTCCTTATCACTCGTAGTAGCCCAAAAACCTTCCACTAGGGAAACCAGACCATCTTCCAATATCCAAGTGTTCTCAAACCGAAATGGTCTCCTAGTTATTATAGGCCTTATTTGAGCAGGATTTAGCATTAAAAGTAAAGGACTATGATCTGAGACCGCATCAACTGAATTCAAAAGCCGAGCATTAGGAAACAAAGACAACCACACATTATTTACCATAACCCTGTCTAACCTTTTTTGAACCCAATAATCAGTGCCTCTACCCCTCTCCCAAGTAAAAGGATAACCTTCAAGATGAATATCCCGTAGGAGATAATCATCAATAGCCTCTCGAAAACCTCTAAATAAATAAGGAGGGTGAGGAGTGCCTCTTAATTTATCTGAATCAAATAACAAATCATTAAAATCACCCATAATACACCAAGGAAGAGTAGAAACATGAATAAGTTGTTTAAGAAGAGACCAAGACTCATTACTCCTTGACCGTTCAAGAAAACCATAAAAACCAGTACACCTCCATTCCTTAACAACATCCCCACAATACTTCAAATCAATATGATGATTAGAGTAATTAATTAATGAAAACATATTAGATTTTTTCCAGATAAAAGCCAAACCACCACTATGACCAGTACAATCCACAGCAAAACACGCCTCATAACCCAATTTATTTTTTATTAACTCAACTTTATTTAAATTGATAAAAGTTTCAATTAAAAAAATAAAATCTGGCTTCTTAGTTCTAACTAGCTCACAAAGAGCAAGCACTGCACGTGAATTACCCAATCCACGGAAGTTCCACGTAACACCCATCATTTCTCTCGGTGGGCCCATCAAGGTCGGCCGATTCAATAATTTATGGTTGAACATCTAAATCATTCATGCCAAGAATTGTAGAAGAAATAGAGTGTCCAGAACCGGAGCTTGAGTCCACTTCCATACAAATATTAGTCAGATTTGCATGGACTTCAGTATTGGTTTTCTTTCTCTTACGGGCCTCTTCCAAGTCTAAGCCCATTTCCTCAGCCAGCCCATTCTCTTTTGTAAGATTAGCCACCCAGCTACCTTCCAGCTTATACATATCATCTCCCTTTAAATTCGGGATTTGCATAACATTCTTCCTTTTCGAATTTGAAGTACCGTTGAATATGGGATTTTCCACCCCCTCCAATATCCTAAAATCACGGGTTTTGTTATGATCAGAATTGACTGTACCATCCGCATCCTTCAGCCACCGTTCACCGCCGGAAAATAAGTTTCTTCTGGTCTCCGCCTTCAGCCATAAACCCCACCCTTTCTCTTGATCTTTCCTGTCTTCAGTAAACATTAATGGACAAAAGTAATCTGTGTAACCAAGAACACCACACAGAAAACAGAAAGAAGGAAGCTTTTCGTATTTAAAAGAAATGATAGACCACTCTCCGCCAATCTCTCTAATCCTCTTCTTCCGCTTCAGAGGTTGCCGAACATCAATCTTGACTCTGATGCGCATAAAATTCCGCCAAACACCTGAATTATTATTTATATCATATTCCAAAAATTCGCCCACAAAATTGCCAAGTTGCTTGCCAACATTTTTCGACATATAACCAACCGGAAGGTCATATATATGGACCCAGAATGCAGCATGAACTAGAGGCACCACTGTTGGAACTTCACCTAGTTATAGATGATGCACCACTGTTGGAACTTCACCTAATATATATTTTACATATAAAATATTTAAAATATATATTATTTAATTATTGGTGGTATAAGATAAAATTCGCAATATGTAAGAAAAGTGATTGGTTGGTCCATTTCTTGTCTTCTACCTAATAATCCCCACTCATATTTATCGATAATTATATAATAGATAATTATGTAACTATCCCCTTCACCAAACAAAAGTCTAACTAGTAAATACCAAAAGTACCCCTAACTAAAGAAATAAAATTGGCAGGGATGAAAATCAAGAAAAGCAACACTGTTCGCCTACCCATTTGTCTGCCACACCTGCCACCATAACACGGACTTCATTGATTTCTCCGTGACTTTTTTACATAATTGATGCTTTGAAGGACAATCTTGTCTAACTATTTTTTATTTATTGTTAATTCCTTTTTGTTTTTCAAAACAAAAACAAAGTCAAGGTCCATAGGCTTACGCACCACATGACGTGTGTGACGGCCAATCCTACTCTAATTTTTAACTAAATTTTTGTTGTTCTTCACTTCCCACTTTGGCTTTGGTCTTGTTCTAATTGCAGCTATTTTTTTTAGTATATATATATATATATACACACTATATATATATATATAATATTTTTATTGAATAGTCGAATATTTTGAAGTAGGCAAAAGTATTCCCTACTAAAACCTTCCTAAAATATAAAGTCAATTTCAACTAATCTGTTTGTGTTTTATTTTTTGTTTCACTCAAATATAAAAATTATCGAAAATAAACTTTGTTAATTAAAGCAAAATATTTTTATTTTAAATGAAGTATTTTTGTAGAAATTTATATGAATACATTATGCCTATTTGAATAAAAATTTCTAAAAATATTTTTTACAATTTACAAAAAAAAAAAAAAAACTTTACACTTTTACCAATTTTAGTATATTCTTTTAAAATTTTCAAAATATCAATGTGAAATTGTATTTATTTTTTCAAATTTAGCATCCGATAAAATCTTATCACGGTTAATGTTTGAAGCTCATTTTAATTAAAAAATTTTTAATAAATTAGGAAAAAAATTTTCCTTAGCTATATTAAACTAAAATATTATTTCAGTGTCAGAAAACCAATTACAAACTTATGACACTACTAAAAAACAGTTTAAAAACAAAATTTTTCTGTTTATTTATAAACAGAAAATTGCAATTTCTAAATTGCTAGTTGCTAATTAAAATAACAATATAATTTAAATTCCATTACTAATTAAAAACGTAATTAATAATATATTTTAATTCATTTCCAAATTTAAAATACTTTTTTTACTTTAAAAGGTATATTGTGAGGAGAAAATTTTTACTAACCGATTAATTTCTTTTAATTAAATGAGTTTTTGTATGATATCAACATTAAACCAACACAACATTGCATTTAATGTTAAATTTGATAAAACAAATATAGTTTAATACTGAAATTGAAAATTTTAAAAGAATATGCACAAATTGCTAAAAAATATAAAGTTTAAGATCTTATTTTGTAAAATGTAAAAAAAATGCTAAAATTATTTTTAAAAAATGTAAAGTTCAAGATTTATTGATTAAATAATAAGGCAAAAAAATTGTTAGTGTTTTCATAATAGAGCTCATTAAACTATAAAGTCAATTAATGGTTAAATAAAATAATTGAGTAAAATTTATTGATTGCCAAATTATAAATTAAAAAGTTCAATCAATGTGTTTGAAAATAGTGATAAAAATTTTCAATTTTGAAGTGAGATTTTATTGTTTTACTTTTTCATTGTGCTGGTATTCGTGATATTATTTTGTCAAGATGTAGCTTATATTTTAATAAATAAAATATTCAAAACTTTTCACTAAAAAATTTAAAATATATTAATTATTTTTTTTAATCAATTTTATCCTTATTTTTACTGATGGTACTGTAAAATTTTAAGAATTTTAATAAAAGAGCTAATGATAAAAAAAATTCAATCTTTTTGACTTAAAAAAGAAAGTTGAGAATCCTACTTAGTCATAAACCTATACAATGTGTAAATTGTAAATTAATATATATTTTATTTAATTACTAAATATAAATAATATAATATAATTTTTATATATCAATTAATTAGTTTAATAAAACGAAAACTATAGAGTAATTAAGTAGTTTTTAAAAAATAAAAACTTATAAAATATAAATAAAATAAATACGAACTATAAATTACTTAAGTAATACTTAAAAAATAAATTAAACTCACCTCATGTTAGTTTTAGCTCTGTACTTCTTTATAAGGGTGCCAAATGAAATGAATATAATTTAGGCTCCATTTGTTTGTGAAAAATATTCTTCCTGAAAATATTTTTCCATATTTTCTAATGTTTGGTTATCAAAATAAAATAAGTCAAAGGAAAATAAGTTATTAGTCAAAGAAAAATAACTTAAAAATATGGGAAAACAACTTCTCATTCTAAGAACGGGAAGTTATTTTCCAAGACTTGAATGCATATCAAATATAAAGAGAGAAAAAAATAAAAAATAATGTTACCATTTCTATGTAATATTGTATAATTTAGGAAAAAATCTATTACAAACTAAATACCAAAAATACTTTTCAACTATTTTTCTAGTATTATAGCTAAACATAAAAAAATATTATATTTTTCTAGAAAATATTTTTTATGGAAAATATTTTTTAAGAGATAGAATATTTTCTGCAAACAAACGGAGTTAATATTTAAAAATTTAGCATAAGAATATAAAGGTCTTTTATTTATTATAAGTTCATCTAAATAGTTGAAAGTTATATCATTTGATAAATAATTTTATTATTAAAAATTTATATTATTTTAATATTATATTATAATTTTTTAACAATATTGTTTTATGTATTAAACTGTAAAAATATGAAATATAAGATATTTAAATATTATAAAGAAAAATTATTGGACTGATTTTATCATAAGATAAAATCTCAACATAAAATTTTGTACTTTCCCTTTACATTAACACTCAAAGAGTCAATTTATTGTTTACCAAAACTATTGAATGAATCATATGGATTATCTAATTGCAAATTAAAAAAGTTTTGTTAATACGATTGAAAATTAACAATAAAAATTTTTATAATTTGAGTGAAATTTTATTTTGATACTTTTTGAATTGTACTATTATTGATCTTATTTCTTTAATTTTAATTTTCAATAAATAAAAATTTTAATTTTTTCTATAAAAAACGTCCTCAAAAGTTTTAAACATGTACTAAAATGATTTTATATAGTAATCCTTCAAATTTAAATAAAAACTCATCAATAAATATAAATTCAATTTATATAAGATATTTATTATATTAAGGGTAAATTGTCCCAATGATCACTTAATTTTGACATTCGTTTCAAATTGATTCCTTAATTTTAATTTTTATCTTTTTAGTTACTTAACTTTTATTTATGTTTCAAATTGGTACCTTCACTATATTTTAAGTCCTTTAAATTTTACACAGAAATTTTTTAATCCTCAAGACATTTAATTTTTCAATTTAATTCAAAATTCAAATAATTTAGAAATTCACTTTCTCTTAGATTCTAATATCACTCATATATTTCGTTAACTACAAATAATATATTTTTTCTTTTTAATTTTGAAAATTTTTTATTTTTTATTTTTTGAAACAAAATATTTTTGATGATCTAATTTTTTTCCTTTGATAAAAATTAGAAATAATTTTTTTTCTTTATAAATTTTTATAACTTAAAATTAGATTGAAATTAGAAATATATATACATATGAATAAATTGTGAATGTGAATTACCAATTGTGACTATAAAATAAAATATTTAGACTTTACATATTCACAATACATGAATAAAAATGTATGAACAATTGTAAATACATAAAATGAATATATTGTAACTAATTATATATGTATCTATAAAAATACTAAAATATTATGAAAAATATATTTGAAAAATAAAAAGTAGAAATAATTGTAATTTTTTTAATGAAAGTAGAGTTTGAAATATAAATATTGCATATAATAAATTTTAAAATATTAACAATAAGTAATAAAAAAATTATCAAAAATTATTGTTAATAAAATAATGTGTATATATATATATATATGTATGTGTGTGTGTGTGTGTGTGTGTATATATATATGTATGTGTGTGTGTGTATATATATATATATATATATATATATATCTAATTTCGATCTAATTTTAGAAGAAAGAAAAAAATTATTTCTAAATTTTATCAAAAGAAAAAAATTGGATCATCAAAAATATTTTGTTTAAAAAAAAAATAAAAAATTTTCAAAATTAAAAAGAAAAAATTATATTATTTGTAGTTAACGAAATATACAAGTGGTATTACAATCTAGGAGAAAATGAATTTCTAAATTATTTAAATTTTGGATTAAATTGAAAAATTAAATGTCTGGAGGATTAAAGAATTTCTGTATAAAATTTAATTAAAAGACTTAAAATATAGTGAATGTACCAATTTGAAACAGAAATAAAACTTAAGTAACTGAAAAGATAAAAATCAAAATTAAGGAACCAATTTGAAACGAAGGTTAAAGTTAAGTGACCATTGGGGCAATTTACCCATTATATTAATGATTATAATCCAATTAGCATGAGACATTTAATAATTAATACTCGTAACTATTAATTAATTTTATTTCAATCAAAATAATATTCAATTAATGATATTAAGATTTCATTAATTTTTTTTATTTATATGTTATTTAATCAATTAACATAATAAATAACATAAAAATACTATTTATAGATTTTGAAAATAATGAAGTATTAAATTTATAATCATCTGAAGAGAACTAATAGAAGTAAAATAATAGTGGTTAAGGATATAACTTTGAAAAAATCATTAAAGAAAATTTTTTTATATGTTTGAATGAGTTAAACGCGCGCCCAGGTATTTGACAACCACGATACTGTGCAGACTTTTATAACCGACTTGAAAGATATAAAACTAGCCACAAAAGCTAGAATTGGAGAAGGAGTCGCCACCCGGGTAATAACCAGGAAACCAAATAACATGGCAACTGGATTCCATAGAGGCCCAGCAACCGCCTTCAAAGACCAAGTTCAAATATTGAACCTCAATTTATGTTCTACTTATTATAAATTCTTATCTTTAATTAATTCCTTATTACATATGCAATTATATAATTAAAAACAACCAAGTAATTATATTAACAATTTTATATCTATGTCATTTTTAAGAGTTACCAAATTTATACATGCCTCTAAATTATTAGATCATGGTCATATCATCATGCATCACACATCACATGCACATAATAAAAGCATACAAAGAAGGGAGGTAAGGGGAAAGAGTACAACCGATGAAAACAATAAAAACTCGACTCTAACTTATACTAAAGAAAGGGAAAGAGCAACGAGTACAACTCAATTAAACAGTTCAAAGTCCATAAAAGATTACAAACCAAAATTAAAATAAACCATTGGGTCCATCTTAATGAGCCCCTTCGTCATGGGGGCTCAAATAGTAGAAAAACTTAAGCCTTTTCTTTATTGTAAAATAAGAGGTTAGATCCACACCCAATAAAGAACAAATACAAAATCACAAATAATAATAAACCCTAAATTATGCAATTATAATCTAATAAAATCCTAAATCATGCCATTCTAAAATCTACAAATCATGAAACATAAATCTAAACCTAATCATATTATTCTAAACATAAAGTCAATAGAATCAAATTCGAGATGCATAAGCACAGAAATAAAGAAATTATAAATTAACATTAAAAAATCAGAAATAATGGAAAAGACAATTATAGAGGCAATAATAGAGGCAACTGCCCATCCGTATAGACGTTCGGCCCAGTGAAGAGGCGATCGCCTCTGTACTACGACAAGTAACAAAAACAATAGCAAAATCTATTTTTTTTTAGAATTTTAAAATGATTTAAATCATAACAAATTTTTTTTAAAAGGTTATTTAGTCACCAATAGAAAGGAAAAAGTTCTAAAAATATAAATGAAAAATCACTTTTTCGTAAAGAAAGTAGGAGATGGAAAGAAAACGATAAGAAGAAAGAGAGATAAAAAATGCATAAAAAAAAGTTAAAAGAAATTTTAAAAAAATAGAGGACCTGATTTTAGAACCCTCAGGGCACCTTCTTGAGTTAGAAATGACACTTTAATAGCAGAATGGCAGAACTCTAGTAAAGGTTTCTTATATCTATTTTTATGGATGTTAGAAAGAAACTCACAATTACCACCTATATCTAGTAAATTTTAATTAATGTCACTAAACCTAAAGAAAATATAGAGCTAATATTTTTTCCTATCTAGATACATCCTTATCATGTCAACATAAAACCTTATCACATCAAGATAAAGTTTTATCTTATCCCCTTAAGATAAAATTCTATTTTATCCTTATCTTCTATATGGGCTTTCTAATTAGGCCAAATTGGGCCTGTACACATTGGGCTTTATTTAATTGGATTTAATAGACTTAATTAAAATATTGATCTTAGACTTAAATTAATTGAACTTTAGCTCAAATTACTGCCAAAATGCCATTTTACGTGTATTTCTTATAATTCGGTGTTCATTATTGAATTTTAAATGTATTCTTCAGCAGTCCATTATTTAGGTACTGACAATTGTCCCACTGCTTCATTATAAATGGAATGAAATAAAATAAAATTTATGATGAAGCACAATGCTCATGGGTGCTGAAAAACGTAACATAAAACTTTCTTTCCTTCGGTGATTAAATTCCAAAAGGAACAGTTTTGATGCAAGAGTTAAAAAAAATGTTTAAAAACTGCATTTAAAAAATATAGCCTAGAGTCCATATTCTAGGCGAGAAATCTAAATTTAGAAAGCATTTTAGAAAACGCTGCCTAGAATCTATACTCTAGTCGAGAAATCCAATTTTGAAAGCATTTTAGAAAATGCAACCTAGAATCTATACTCTAGGCGAGAAATCTAAATTCAAAAAAAAATCTTAGAAAATGCAGTTTAGAATCCATACTTTAAACGAGAAATCCAATTTTAAAAGCATTTTGGAAAATGCAACCTAGAATCTATAGTCTCAGCGAGAAATCCAAATTTAAAAAATTTTGAAAAATGTAGTCTAGAATTCATATTCTAGATGAGAAATCCAATTTTGAAAGCATTTTGGAAAATGCAACATAGAATCTATACTCTAGGTGAGAAATCCAAATTTTGAAATCATTTTGGAAATCACGGCCTAGAATTTATACTCTAGGCGAGAAATCCAAATTTTGAAAGCATTTTGGAAAACGCGGCCTAGAATCTATACTCTAAGTGAGAAATCCAAATTGGAAAACATTTGTAACCTAATGTCAAAATTTTAGGCGAGAATACCAAAACATTTTTTTTAAAAAAACTCTTATATCATAATGTCAAAATCTTAGGCGAGAAAACCAAATTTGAAAACATTTTTTAAACAAATTTGTTTGAAAGAAATTGATCATTTACTCAATGTTTTGAAAATAATTTTGTAACAAAAGGCTTAGGTGTCAAAACTGAACCAAATGCTTGCGAGTACCAAAAAATAAAATAGGTATACAATCAAACGAACATAAGAGAACATAGATTATATTGAAAATTCATTGCAACAAGAAAGTAAGCATGTATGTATGTATGCATGTCATGACACTTACCTTTCCCTTATATTTGGATAAGTCCATCCATCGTCTCGGGAAGTTCAGATAACAACCTTGTAAAAGAAATCACTGATGAGATGATTCATTGATATCAATATTAAATTCCGGAAAGATGTGCTATTAATGATGCCGAGGAAGAAAATGAGAAAGCTTCAATTAATTATGATGATGATAGGCCCCCCAAAATCAATTATCTATGACTGCCGACTGGTGTCCAATTTAAGAATACTATGAGATCTACTGTTATGGATGCATATGCTGAAGGATGAAGAGACCTTAGCTGATTCTGAAGATTTTTGAATTAATGTCAAGGGTTAGTGCTGATTGCATTCAGACTACCCCCCAAGATTGATGGTGGTTGATTTTATCATCCCATATGTGTCTATTGTGAAGCAAATTGCCCCCCAGCTATCATGTCTCTTACCATTCAAAAGGATTGAAAAATTACGCCAGTCAAATGAAAATTGTCATTCCTCTCATTTTAGCAACTTAGTTTTCCTCAAACCTTGATTTGTTTGATGTCTTCTCGTTTAATTACGAATGATGTGATAAAAATTTCACATAACTTTAGACAAGAATAATGGCAAACATGGGTCTTTTAATTTTGGTGCAACTAGACATTATGAATGGTTTCTAAAAAATTTTCTGTTGTTAGGTGGCTTGCCCTTGCAAGTTTTTCAATTAACTACTTTATATCCTCTCTTTTTTTATTTGGTCCTTAATTTTTGTCTAGACAACCTCTTTGTGGGGCTTTCTTCTTAGCAGGGCATTTTTTATTTTTACTTTTATTACCTCTAATTTTTGCCTACACAGCCCTTTTGTGGGGTTTTCTCCTTAGCGAGGTTTTGAAAGAAAGCATTTTATATGTTTGATGGTTCAATTGGCGTCTCCAATTAGGCCGCTCTCTCTTGGCATTCTTTGGAAGCTTAACGGATTTGCATGTGTAGGAAATGCTTCCCTTCATTTCCTTTGATTAGAATTGGATCAGAGCTGGTTTCCTTTCTCATTTAGTAGATAGTCTCCCCTAAGATCATTTGTTTGCACTTTAAGACATTGGCCTCTTTATTTTGAGTCAATCAAATACTTTCTGTCATTTTTTCCTTTCGCTCATTAGAAAAAAGTTCAGATGCAAATGTATAATGTTTAATCGTGCCAAGATTAAATGACTTAATTTTCATAAAATACATGTCAAAAATGTATGCGAAGTAATCATCAAAATAACCATAATTAATCGAGAAGACATCACACAAATAAAGTAAAAGTCAAATTTTATTACATCAAATTCAAAGGAAAACAAATCATCAGTTTTAAAGCATCTAACAATTAGCAAATCATAAAAAAATTCTAAACTTAAATAGTAAGTATAATGGAGCCATTAAGCCTCTTTATTACTGCAAGCAGCATTTGTGGGGACCCTCGTATTTGCTTTTTCAGTTGCAGGATCTTCTGGTGTATCAAGCAATTCCTCCAATAACTTAGTGAGCTCATTTACTTCATTACCAATCCAAGATTCTGTGTTCTTATCATCAGAAGACTCTTAAATATCTATTGCTTCTGGTTCGACTAACTTCTCTTCAATCTCCTATCCAGTTAGTTTGATTGACTCTATTGGTATGTCAAAAGAATGAGGCTTTAAGTATTTTACCCAATAGTCAAATTTTCCTGAAGGCTGGCCCAAAAGTCCTATTTCCTCCTTAGGTTTTTTGGTAGGTTCAGCATTAGTAAAAGAGTTCATCACCTCTTCTTCGGTCAATCCAGAATTAATTATAAGGACAAGTGGATCTGATGGTAATACATTTTGGTAATTCAGAAGGGGGTTATTTTAGGTGTTTAGTTTTCTAGTTTCAGGATTAGTAATTTTTCCAGAGCTAATGAGGTCTTGAATGGCATGTCTGAGTTAGATGCATCGATTAGTGTCATGGCCTATGCATTAATGATATTTGTAGTAAAGGTTAGGATTATAATTAGAATGAGGAGTTTTTGGTGGTAGAAGTTCAATTAGGTTCTTCTTAAGTAACTTGTCAAGGATTTTAGAAAGAGGTTTACCAAAATTTAAGAACCATCTAGACTGTTTGGTGGTTTTACTTCAATTACATTAGTGGACCCATGATTATCTTTGCCCCCTGACCTAGCTCCATAATGCTTCTTTTCCTTATTCAAGTTAGCTTCTTTCTATACACTAAATTTATATAACTCTTCAAAATTCCTAACTCCCAAATCTTTTAACTTCTTAGATAGAGTAGGGCTGGATCTACTAATAGCCATGAAAAGCTAATATGACTCTGTTGGCCTATACTTTATTTAAGCTAACTTTCGCTTTCAATATGTCAGATAGTTAGTGAAAGACTTTATAAACAAAAAGACCATATAGCATAAAACACATGCAAGTAGGGTAGATCCTAAGGGAAGTTACTAAGGCCATTGTATAGGCTGAGTCTTGGGCAAGGTTAAAGGCTCCCATAGCTTCATACTTTCTTTATATCTCCTCAATTAAGGGTCTGAACGCCGTACTCAATTGTTTTTCACTATAAGTGATGATAGCTAGATACGCTACTACTAGGCTTATATAGAAATAAGGCAACAATGCACTAATTATTGTCTAGTTATAGGGACAGAGTGCACATTGTGTGAATGTGTAGTGATGCGAAGAAACTAACTATCAAATAAACACCCATTATAAGTAGAACACTGGAATTAATATCTTTATCCCCAGTAGAGTTACCATTGTAGGCAGCAAGGTTTAGCGTGCACCCAAGTATTTGGCGACTACGATACTGAATAGGCTTTGCAACCCATTTGAGAGATACAAAACTAGTCACAAAGGCTAGAATCGGAGAAAGAGTCGTTGCCTGAGTAATAATTAGAAAACCAAATATTGCGTAACTAGATTCCATAGAGGCCTAGTAACTGCCTTTAGAGACTGAGTTTGGATATTGAACCTCTATTTGTATTCTACTTATTATAAATACTTATCTTTAGTTAATTCCTTATTACATGCAATTATATAATTAAAAACAACCAAGCAATTATGTTAACAATATTACATGTATGTCATTTTTAAAAGTTACCAAATTTATATATACCTCTAAATTATTAGATCATGGTCATATCATCATGCATCACACATCATATGTATATAATAAAAACAAATAACAAAGGGAGGTGAGGAGAAAAGAGTACAACCCATAAAACCAATAAACACCCTACTCTAACCTATACTAAAAAAAGGAAAGGAGAAATGAGTACAACTCAATTAAACAGTCTAAAGTCCATAAAAGATTACAACCTAAACTTAAAATAAATCATTAGGCCCATCTTAATGAGCCCCTTCATCATGCGGGCTTAAATAGTAGAACCTAAACTTAAGCTTTTTCTTTACTGCAAAATAAATGGTTAGATCCACAACCAACAAAGAACAAATACAAAATCACAAAAAAATATCAAACCCTAAATCATGAAATTATAATCTAACCATATCCTAAATCATGCCATTCTAAAATCCACAAATCATGAAACACAACTCTAAACCTAATCATGTTATTCTAAACATAAAGTTAACAAAATCGAATTCGATATGCATAAACACAGAAATAAAGAAATTACAAATTAACATAAGAAATAGAAATAATGGCAAAGACAATTACAGAGGCAATTACAGTGGCGGCCGCCCATCCGCATAGGCGTTCGGCCCAGTGAAGAGGCGATAGCCTCTGTACTACAACAAGTAATAAAAACAATAGCAAAATCTATTTTTTTAGAATTTTAAAATTATTTAAATCAAAAAAAAATTTTTAAAAGATTATTCTGTCACCAATCAAAAGAAAAAGTTCTAAAAATGTAAATGAAAAATCATTTTTTTACAAAAAAAAGTGGGAGATGAAAAGAAAATAAGAAGAAGAAAGAGAAGATAAAAAATGCAAAAAAAAAGATAAAGGTAATAAAAAGAAGTAGAGAACCTGATTTTAGAACCCTCAAGGCACCTTATTGGGTTAGGAATGACATTTCAATGGCAGAATGGTAGAACTCCAGCAAAAGTTTCTTAAATCTATTTTTGTGAAGTGGATGTTAGAAAGAAACTCACAATTACAACCTAAATCTAGCAAATTTTAATTAACATCACTAAACCTAAAGAAAATGTAGTGCCAATATTTTTTCCTCTCCAAATCTCTCTTTGAAAAAAGTCCTCCCCAAAATGCTTCTGCAGGAGCTCTATTTATAGGCACCAATGGAGAACTAAGATAATTATCAATATTAATTTATATTTAATGTTCTTTAATTATCACTTAAGATAGAGTTTTATCCTATCTAGATATACCCTTATCATGTCAAGATAAAACTTTATCTTATCCCTTAAGATAAAATTCTATCTTATCCTTATCTTTTATATGGGCTTTCTAATTAGACCAAATTGGGTCTGTACACAGTGGGATCTATTTTATTGTGTTTAATATACTTAATTAAAAAATTGATATTAGACTTAGATTAACTGGACTTTAGCTCAAATTATTACCAAACTACCATTTTATGTATATTTTTAGTAATTTGGTGTTGATCATCGAATTTTAAATGTGTTTTTCAGCAGTCCAAAATTTAGGTGATGGCAAATATATTATTTTCAAATAGAAGTTTCTTATATTACTAATAGAAATTATATTTTTTTGGAAATTAAAATATATATTTTTATATTTAAAGAATTTAAAAATTGATTAATGACATGGAAGATATGGAGTCCTTAATTTCAAAATTTTTACATTTGATATAATAGCTTATTATTTTGAGTATGGAACAAATGGGATGTGAAAGGGAATGATTGAAGTCTTGATCTTTTGATGTCTTGATGAGAACTATATCATTAGATTATTCAACTTTTTATAGTTATAAAATTAAATATTATAAAAAGTTATCTAATTATTGTATCAATTAATTATTATACATAGTTGTTTAATTGTGCCACCAGCATAAGTTAGTGGACACTGCCTTTGAAATATGAATAATATACAAGCCATCATAATTTATTATCACTTGCATTGCTTAAAACTTTGAACTATAGGACTTTAGGCATGAGTCTAATGAGGATGTTAGAACTCATAGGGCTCGTTTGGTTCGTACTTCGGAATTGGAATTGAAATGAAAAGAAATAGAAAATAGAATAAAAATTTGAAAAAGGTAGAGGTGATCATCGATCGGGTCAGTTCGGAATGGTATGTGAAACTACAAAAACCATCAGGTTTGGAATTGATATTGGAGGCATCAAATTGAGCCAAATGAGAAAGAAGAATCGTCGAATCAGATATTCGTGAAACTTCTTATTAGTTCGGTTTTGTTATTGGTTAGGCTGATGGGCTTAGACCTTCGAGCCAATATCCTTAAGACTAAAATAAAATTGAACTTATATTCATTTATAAAATGAGAATGGGCCTAAACCCAATGTTAAAATACAATGTACTAATTTATAATTTAAAATCAATTACGAAAAGTTAAGCCCGATACAAATTACAAGTTAAAAGTCCAATCCAAAAATCAAATCCAAAATATTAAAAAAACAAAAAGCATAATGACAGTATTAATCTTTGATTCAAGTCAATGTTGATGATCATGTACATGTTCTAAGACTAGGAAGCAATAAAAAAGAATGCAAGTCCTGTAAAAAATAAAACAAAAAATCTTACAAAAATAAAGATTGAACGCAACAACATAAGTCATAAAAAAGGTTATTGTTACAACAAATAGAGAGGCTCAGATAATTATTTTCAAGTTATCGCAAGAATATAGCCACATATTTGGCTGCAAAATAGAACTTTCTATTCCAAAAAAATATACAGCTCAAGCATTCTCAAAGACTTAGAAATATGGTGAAAGTATCATCACAACCTCAATATAAAATAATCAAATAAGAAAAAAATAAAATTAGATAATAATTAATAAAATGCTCTTCGTCAATGTTATGGACGTAACTTGTGTTGCACTAACAACAAACAGGTGGCTGCATTCAAGTAGATCTCTTTAATGTCATTGTTAAAACAACTGTCTTAAATCAAAATCACAATTCACAGGTGAAAAATCAAGCATAATCATGCACACATGCATTTAAATAAAATAAAGCACATATGAAAGTAACAAATATAAACATTCAGGTACCATATTAACAAAGATCATAAAGCATAAAACACAAGCATAAATGGCTCAGAATCAAAATTGTTATGTCATCTAAGGTCTGCAGCAGTATTTCTAGCTACATGTAAAGTTATGCCACCCAAAGGAATGTAGCCAAGCATTCTTTAAATCTCAGATAATAGTGGAAGTTTTATCGTTGCTAGCAATAATCAAACCAATGAAATTAAAAATGCAACATATCAGAATAAGAATCTAAAAAGAAAAGAAATCATAGTTAAGAATAAAAAATATTACTGAATATTTTATATAGAATTAGATGGAATCAAGTGTAGTTGTTAAAGGGCATACACTAACAGGGGAAATCTGACAAAGAACATAATGAAAGGAGTTACTAAAAAGAAATAGAAGGAAAGAAAGAGTTATTAAAAATTAACAGAAAGGAAAGAAATAGAATAGAAAACTTGCCTTTTTCAAAGCAAGCTTTTAGTTCCTTTATTGCTTTTTTAATAGATTGATGTCTACCAATCTCAGCCAATCTTATATGTAGATAAGAGTTTTCACAATTTTAGAGTTAGAGAATTCCTAAATGCATTCAGAACTCATCTACTAGTATTGAAAGCAAACTCTGAAGCAACTATAGATATGGAAACAACTAGAATATCATGAGTTATATGAGAAAGAAGAGGAAATCTTTCTATAATGAGCTTCTACCACCTTAAGATATCAAAATCTCCCTCCTCTTCCATGACTGACTCATACAAATATAAATCAAGATCAGATTTCTTGCTTCCACCCAATCCACTATATAGTTTCTATTTTTTAAATCTTTCTTTCAATACCAATGAATGTTTTTTAGAGGTTGTTAAAGCAAGAACACCTTGAGATTGGCTTAGATCAGTAGAGGGGCTTGTTTGAGACTGAGAAGCATAAGTAGACTAACTATATATTACAACATAATTAGTAAAAAAATTCAAATAGATTGCCTTTGATATTTTCAAACAAGCTGGGACTAAGAACATCTTCATACATTTGAGATAATAAGAAAGAAATATACTTAAGTTTATATCTTCGATCTCATACATTTGCAATGAATGTCATACTATATTTTTTAGGATCCCCTAGTATTTATCAAATTTGGATTTCACAGGAACAACCTTTGCCCTCAGAGACACATCATCATATTACAACTAATCATTTATGAGGCAATATAATTCAAAATTTTCAAAAAAGAATATGTTTGATGTGACATACAGAGAATTAAAAATTCTTATTGCCACATCATAGAAATGTTGAAGCAACTCAACCAATTTAGAAACAAATAGCCAATCAAAATAGTCAGGAACATCATCATCCAAATCAAAATAAAAATAAGGATATGTTTCATCATGTTTGTCAAATGTCTTTTCAAACATGCATGTAGTTTTCAATATAACATAAGTGGAGTTCCACCTAGTAGGAAAATTTAGGGACAAATATGCTTTGCATTCAATGCTAATAAGTTTAAACACTTCTTTGAATTTTCTTAACCTAGATGGTGAGTTTCAAATGTATTTAAATACTTCTCTAAATTTTTTAACAAATTTGCTAGCATCTTTCCAATCATCTTAAACAATCAGATTCAATACATGTGGAGTGCATCTCATATGCAAATATTTACATCTAACAGTAGAGGCACCCCAACTTAACATTTTATTTTTTAAATAAACCATTATTATGTCATTAGAGGATGCATTGTCAGTAGTCATATAGAAAATATATTTCAAACCCCACTCAAGAATGCAATTTTCAAGTGTCTTAACTATGTATTAACCTTTGTGTGAAGTGACAAGAAAAAATGAAATTATTTTCTTATGGAGCTTCCATTTATCATCAATAAATTGTATAGTGATACACACATAATTAATGCACTGAATTGAAGTTCATACATTAATTGTTAAATAAACTCTTTGATAATAATTTCTAAAAAAGTTTTTAAGAGATTGCCTCTCTTTCAAATAAATAGAGAAGCAATCCCTACTTAATGTCCATCCACTTAATGATCATTAACTATCAGCATATTTGCAAGTGTTTGTCTAATAATTAGTGGTCAAACTTCTAAGTTCCTAAAGTGCAAACAGTTTCACTAGTCTCTGCTTCCACAGAACCAAGTGTAGGTTGTAGTGTCAAAAGTAATTGTTTATTGTCTTTTAAATAAGTACATTTTAAACAATTAAGCACATGATTTCTCAATGATTAAGTCCCATGTTTCGTAGAAAGATAGTCATAAGTTTTAAAGTAATATATGCATTTTGCTTTTACCACTATTTTTGCCTCATCTATAATTTTCTCGAAATGCCCTCACACCAATGATCTAGACTCTGTCTCCTTCCTTTTATTTACATGAGCAGTAGTCTGAGGCTGCTCAGGATTAGTATTTTATGCTTCCACCATATGAATATTTTATGTAGGTTCACCACCAGTAGCAGTATTATTTCCACTAGTAAAACCAGCACCAGTAGTGGCCATTTACAAAAAAATCGTAAAATGAAACAAAACAATCAATGAATATTTACTCAAAACATAAGGCAACTCAAATCAAACAAATAAAGAAGTAGTATAAAAATTACACAAGAAAAATATATTACCTTTTAAGGCTAAGTTTATTAATGTTCGAGTGAAATAATCTAATACCCAGAAGGGCCAAAACACAGAGCAACTCAGAGTAGTTATATTTCACTTCCACCAATATACTTAGATAATTTTTTTTAATGAATCACCATATCCATCAACGATCCATCCACAACCCAGCCAAAAGAATGGAATACAAACACACAAAATGAAGAAGAGTTTAAATATTGATTTCTTCACCAATAACAAGAAAACATAATAAATTATATAGCTGGAGACATAAAAATTTACTAGATTTGATCTTGATTAAGCCATGCATATTGATTTCATTAGCTAAAATATCAAATATTTTATGATTTACTCTTTGCTCTGCAAATTTGAAATGTGTTTTGTCACTCTAAATAATATCAATGAAATATATGAACATATTGACAGTAACTAGAAGAAAAGGACAAAGATAGAGTTAGAGATAGTAACTTGATGAGGTTTTGTTAATAGAAAAAGAAGAATTAAGAGATAAAAGGATATCTCCTGTTATAATTTTATGGGAGTAGGAAGAATTAGAATATAGAAACACTGAGACTGTGAGGCAAAGGGAGTGCAGAAGTCTAGTTAATCCATATTTATGGTTAGGAAAAATTGAGAGAGTTTGAGAGAATCAAAGAAAAGAGGGGGGCGGCGAGGAAGAGATAGTGAGGGGGTAAGGTTAGGGTTAGGAATAATATGTATATATACTAGGAGGCTATTAAAATGGTGTTGTTTAGTATTAACAAAATCAGGTTTCAGGTAGTTTAATTTGCTAAAACCACAAATCAAACTGCCAACTGAAAATCAATTTCTTTAATCTGAAATAGCCTACCTAATTAATCATTAGAGTGGAAGTCAAGTCAGTGCATAATTTTAGTTCGGGTTGGTCAAATTTTTCAAGTACGACCGATTTATGCTCACCCGTATTTGATTTGCTATGAAATAGAAATTAGAATCAAGATCATTTATTAATTAAAATATCTTTGTAATTATTTTTTATATATAAAAATTAACATTATAGTTAATTTTTTATATATTAAAAATTAATATTATAATTATCTATTATAATGTTTTTGAATTTATTTTATTTTATTCACTAAAATATTTTTTATAATTTTTAATAAATTAATATAAAAATTATTTATTTTTTTATAAATATTTTTTTCTAATATTTTAATAATAATTTTTATTAATTTATATCTTATATTTATAAATTTTAAATAATATATATTAGTGTTTAAGTGTTTGATCAATTTATAGTTCGTTTGACTCAATTTCCAAAAGAATAAAAATTCATCCCTTGAAGATATAGGGGAAATGATTCCCATTGATAAGGGAATCTCATTCCAATCTAAAGTTTAGCAAATGAAATGTCAGAAATCAGAATTATCCATTTTGATTCTGATTCCCATCTTTCTTTTACCAGCCAAATGGATCTTTAATGCAAAATTTCATAAAGCTTCCATTATTTTAGCATAAATGAAAAAAAATTATTTATGTCACACCTCATCCTTAACACAACCATTATCTACAGTAATTATCTTTTTAATCCACTTATTATGCTTAATGAGCTTGTAATGTTATATATACACACTTGATAACACTATTTAAAACACATACAAATTTAAACCTTATTTGATATTGCTTAATGATACTACATCCATTCATTTCTTTTATTTATCACATATTACTAAGATCAACCACAATACCACATATATAAATACATCATATGCACCGTAGTGCTAACCATCCATCCATTACATGAATATATACATCAATATACAATAATCCCAAAAGAATATAATTTCAGAGTACTAGATGCTAATACAATATTTACAAGATACAATATCAATAGCCCTAGCATCAAATCTCCATACATAAACCTCGGATCTCAGTCCGGAATAAGATGGTGGTAGAAAATAGTACAATAACATCAACAGTTCATGCCCAGATCTAACCCTCAACAAAAACTAGCCCACTGGCTCAAATATCACTCTGGTGACACGCTCTGAAGGGTGTAGGAGATGGCTGCAAGCAAAAAGCCAAAATCTGATGCATCCATATGACTGCATCACACCCATGAGAGGGTGACCTGAACATCTGTAGAGGTGGCGTAGAGAAATCTAAGAATGGTATAGCTACCATAAAAAAGATCCATACGAATAGCTGAATAAAGAACATCAGCACCTGGCGGCTGTACTACAACACTGAAAGCTAGTACTGTATCGGCATCATGACGTACTATGTACCGAACAAATGTCTCATCCTCAAAAACCTCCGACTCCACCACAGACCAATGTACCGTCATTTCTTCCTCCAGCTCTATCTACTAACTCAATCTGAGAAAATCATTTTAAAAACAAAAAAAAACGGTGGTGAGTAATTTCAAAAAAATTACCCAGTGAGCAGCAAAATATCTTTTATACACATTTTTCAAATCAAATTCATTTTGAATCATTTTCCCAGGGATAAAATCTAAATC